>JAXGGA010009823.1:0-49705 GCA_038373865.1 Uloborus plumipes
CTAAATCACGAGATTAACCAAATATCGTATCACATTGCGATATTGCAATCGTTCTTTTTAAAGTGTTTTCATTTCGGAAAATGTATTTTTTTGTTTTTAAAGCTAGGAAAGAAAACTTTCTTCTTCTTTTAAACTTTGGTAAGATTTCTGTTGGTTTCTGTGAGCAACAAAATTGTACTTATTTTCTCTTTTGGCTTTTTTTTGTGCATCTCCCCTTGGGGTTGCATTCGAATGTCCCAAAGGGGTGTTTTACCCCTTTTATGGAGTAAATCCGTGTTTATTTCAATGCAGACAAAAGTGACATGAATTGGCGCTACCACTTGGCGATATATCGCCAAGCTTTTGGTCGCCAAGTATTTGCCGCCAATTTGGCGACACATCGCCAAGTTGGCGGAAAAATTATTTTCTTTTTTATTTGGGCTCAATTTGGCGCTATTTTGCGAAAAATCCACTAAATGATGTTAAAATCGGCGATATTTAGGAGATTAATCATTGTAAAACACTTTTTTGCATTATTTCGTGGCAAACTAGGGTTATAAATGTTTGAATTGTTATCTTGCTCATTCCAAGCACTATTTTAGCACTTAAGGCATCTACTAAGAAATTTACACGTCAAATTAAGTAGTGTGGGGTTCATACCAGATTTTTACATCATACTTTGAAGGAATTTTGTTGAATTATAACTAAAATAGAGCATTTGTTCTGCTATATCAATTATTTTACAAAATGAACTTTTAATTTTATACCACGGGCAAAGCCGTACGGGTACCGCTAGTGCTAAAATAAAATAGTTGTAGTGAATAAAATTGGGGCGGGTCCATATAAAAGATATAGTCTTTAATGCTTAAGCATACAAAAAACATTTAATACAATCAGTTTTCACATGAAGTTTTTTTCCATCGGCCCGTCTGAATTCAAATAGCGTAGAATTTTCCCATATCTCGAAATGACTTCATTGTATTTTTAAGGAACTAATTTTTTAACTAAAAAACATGATCTGGGCATAAAAATATACATTCAGCGTGTATTATATGGGGCGATTTTCCTGTAAACTCATCATTTTAAAACACAGAATCTGGTCCCGGACATGTTTTTTTTTTTTTTTTTTTTTTTTTTTTTTTTTTTTTTAAGTTTTGCATAATTATAATACTATTGCTCAGGAAATGAATCTATTACTGTGATTCGAAAGAGGGGCCAAGTGAAGTTTGTTGTTTTCTCTGATAAATCATGGCAGGGGGGTAAGTCTCCTGGCGTAGTATAACTAGGCAGGGGGACTGTGTAATTTGCCCTTTATTGGCGTAAATATCTGCAAAAACAATTGGAAACATAAATTAATTTTGGAAACTACCTATAAAATTTAGGCAAAAAATTGTTGACATAATAACTATGTTTTCATAATTAAAACTAATTAGTATTAATGAAAATCACTTCCCCTGTTAGTCTGCTTTATGATCTGCTAAATTCTAAATCTTATAGCTGTTTCGGTTAGTTAACATAATTGGTTCTGCTCATATTGGCTCAATATATTGAACTACTGACCTACCCCATTGTCTCACTGAATAGAGAGACTAAAAAACACAACCCAATTTTAAAAATTTTGGTCGAACAACACTTTCATTCTAAGCAGCCTATATAATATATATATATATACTAGCCGGTACTCGGCCCTGCCCGGGTTTCTATGGGTGTAGGGTGGTTTAATGAAACTCAATCATAAATTTCCCAACACTAAAGTGCATATCTATAAACATAATGGCTACTTCTGTAAACAATGGCTATGTTATGGATAAACTATAAAAAAAATAATGCAAGCTAAAAAAAAATAGCAAGCTACAAATAATGTTTGAGTAAATAGGAAATATTATAAGCTTGGTATATTAAAATAAATATATATTTACAGTATCAATTGCACTGAAATTAACCATTTCCAAATATTACTCGTTAAATAAGTCCCATTATTAGTTTCTATCCTCGTGACAACATTGGTGAGGTGAAAACATCTTGTGTACCTAATTTAGAAATTTTTTTGACTATAAACACTTTCTATTCTCTAACTATTGCCAAAATCAATTTTCTTTTATTTCACCCGTTAGCGATTGTAGGCTCAGATAAATATAAAAATCCTTAGAAGGCAATAAATTTCATACTTACTCCAGCGAAGCCAAGGTTCAAAATTTTCACCATGATTACTATTAATATTGTTGTTGCATGGCAACCAAATTTTTGCAACAATGCACTGAAAATTTAATTATTTAATGGGGAAATTAAATGAAATTTACTATTTTCCATAATAACTTTTTTAAACTAAGTTTTTTAGAAATAAATTATAGCTTATCATGCTCTCTGTTACTGTAGCTATCTAACGGTGCAAAAATGGTTAAAATCGGTCCAGTAGTTTGGAAGATTACCCCGGACATACGGTTTCAGAAGTAGTCTTTTATGTATATATATACAATATATATATATATATATATATATATATATATATATATATATATATATATATATATATATATATATATATATATATATATATATATATATATATATAAGAAGACCATATTATTAAATAAAGGGTTAAATTTTATTGGTTTCTTTTTTAACCCACCTTCCTGCTCTAAAAATGAAGACATGAAGAAAATAAAAATAATAATAAGTAGTAAGTACTTTTCCGAAAATTAAAATTGGGCTTTGAGTCTGAACTCTTTTTTGAAAATTTCAAAATTTTTAAACATCAGCAATTATAAAAGCAATTTAACTCTTTTCCACGTGAAAAAGGTTAATAATGCAAGTCATTTTTTAGATACTACGTTCTGGGATATTTACTCTAATTAAATGTTTTCTCCTTTCATTAATTTTTGAACTACATAATTTTTCTCTTATGTACTGAAATTGAAAATAACGCTGGAATATATATATATACTAGCTTAATACCCGGCGTTGCCCGGGTGCTTATTAATACAACATAGCATTCAGGGAAAAAAAGTTTGAAAGAGTTCTATTCATATGGGTATAAAATAATTTGCATCAATCTGTCTCTTAGGTACAAACTTTGAAAAAAAACTAAAATATTACAGAAAGTTAAACGCTTACAGAAAAATAGTCTTATCAAAAGGTGAAAATTAAAGATAAATGTTGTCTGTGCTTTGCCGCGTCCACTGGCATGAAATATATGCACATGGAAGTGAAAAATTTGCATCAATTTCACCCGCCAAAATAAAAATATTAACTTTTCTCTATTAATTGTTCCCACCTACAAAGTAAAAATTATTATAACTCAGAAATAAATCTATTTCTCGTTCTGAAGGCTTATCTCCATTACAGACGCGACTGTCGTCGCATTGCAAATTTGAAATTCAAATCCGTGGTTCTTTTTAGAAAGTCCACATGAATTATGATTGTTTTTTACTTATTTCAATGCTAAAAGGAAATAGGTGAGCCTTAAATTGAAAATTCATTACTTTAATCGTAATCATTGCTGGAAAATACTCATATTTAAAAATCTTAAATTTCATCAATTTGAATGCTAAAAGGCATATCTCGATTACAATATAAATAGGCTAGATTCCTATAAAAGGGTCATTTTTTGACAAAAAATTTAAATTTGAGCTTTTTAGATTTTTTAAAATTTCAAGACCCCGCCTATGAGAATTCTAGGGCATCAAGGAACCTCTGTGTCAAGTTTGATGAAAATCTGACGCAAACTGTGGATTTGTATAGAGAACAAGTATATATATATACATACACTCATTTTTATAGATATAGATATTTTGTTCACTCCCAGAAAAAAAGACATTTAAAGATTCGTCAACCATAAGATACATTTTGTCGTTTAGATATTTTTTTTCTCTCTAGGGTCAGAAATTCAAGCTCAAATAAATCTCTGGTTTCGCCAATTTGACGAAAGGAAAACTCGTAGCATTTTTCTCAAAGCAATTTCGACAAATACAACAAAAATTTCCAGAGATTTCAGCATGCCTTTCTGAGCATGCTTTAAGAATAATGAAAGCCATTTTCACCTAAACAGATTAGGAAACACTTTTCTGGCAGCTTATAGTAATTTCTCAAACACTGAAGGACAAATACCAAATATACCTGAGTAAAGAAGAACTGCGCAAATATTTTTTAGAAAAAGGTACTTCACGAGACTTTCATTCTCATTCAGAATCCAAAATGGAAATCCAACGCATGAATTAGTTTGCTTAGGAAAATAAAGGGCATGACATGGAAATTTCATCAGTTGCATAGAAACAGGGGCTGATTCAAATACTGTAAAAGCACTTATGCATGCTTTTCCATTTCTCGTGATGCTGGAAGGTATTATGTATACTGGAAGTAATACTTTCCAGTTGGGTTCATGGTGTGCTTGAATAGTCTTAGCTATATCAATGGCATTACAAGAGTACAAATCTTTCTCTGAAGGGTAGTTTAAGATGTGAAGACCTGCAGCAACTGCAGGACAGTTGAAAATATGATATGGTGTGAATTCTTCATCGAGACAGTTTCCACAGTTTTGATAACTTTTAGTCCCATCAGCAGAAATTTTCATGTTTTTATGATGTTTTGTTCTTAGCCTGATGAGAGTGGTGGCTGTTCTCCTGTCGATGTCAAGATTGGTTATTTGATCATATGCTTTGATTTTAAAGGGGGTAAAAATTTGTGATCTTGCAAAGGCATTAACGTCTGCTAGGTTGATTGGAATTGCGGTTTGGTCGAGTTTTCTGGCCTCGTTAGCCAAGGAATCAGCAATTTCGTTAAACTCCAGGTTCACATAGGCAGCAGGAATACATTGTAGATAACATTTTTTATGAAGACGTTGAAGTTGTTCAAGTTGTGCAATGATATACAGGATAAGGCCCGAAGTACCTTTGCTAAGGGCTTGTAAGGCAGATCTGCAGTCACTGAAAATAGTGATACCACTAAGCTGTTGGAAGGTGCCAAATTGGTGTAAGTCTCGATAGCTATAGACCAGCTGAGTATTTTTTTTTTCACTTACTTTCCAGTAAGTGAAAAAAAAAAACCTCAGCTGGTCCAGAAGTCAAAAGTTTTTCCTTGAAAAAAAAGAGAGAGAAAGAGAGAGAAAACCCCAAAAGTCCGGAAAAAAAATACAGCTCCAAAATCGACGACTGTGAAGTTGGGCAAGTGGGTTCGTTTCAAACTTTCAAGCGTTGTTGAATCTGAAATACTATCAGCAGGGAGATAACCCCGATGGGAGGTTACGGGAGCTCACTGTAACCTCCCAATAATTTCCGTATTCGGCACATTTTGCTGACGATTCGGCAATTTGAAGACAATATTGTAACACTGAGACTATTGTTCTTTTTAGTTTTTAGAATTGTTTTTTAGAAGATGCCTAATGTTTTTTCTCACTAAATGTTATGCACGTACGACATGTGTGCATGCTTGTGTTTTATCATTAGTAAAAATTCATTCGGCAATTTGATAATTTTCCCCCTCCCAAAAATTTTAATTGGGGATGCCCTTGACTATCAGTTCAAGGGAGCTTGTTGAAAATAACTACGCACAATCAGGAACCCAAGTTGATAGAGATGTCGAGCGACTGTGACTCGTAAACTACCAAATTCTGAGAATACTGCGCTAAGTTGGAATTTGTTCGATAGTTTTGAGCACAATTTCGTTTTTTAGCACCAAATAACAGCACATATTTTGGTTTATTTGTACAATGCTTAAGGTACATCAGTCTTGTTCAAACTAAATTTTTTTGAAGCACTTTAACACTCAAGAGCGGATCTAGCTTGTGGTTAAGGAGGGGGTCATTTTCAGAAAGGGGGGGGGTCAATGGGCAATATTTGAGCAAAAAAGGCGGTATTTGGCAATTTTTCATAATAATAGACCCAAAAAATGCAATTTTATGATATATTTGGTCGCTTAAGGGAGGGGGGTGGTCCAGACCCCCATGACGTCCTCTCTGGATCCGCGCCTGTTAACACTGTACTTTGACTCGTAGCATTTCGATCATCTAAATTTTTACTTTCTATTGTACACTTTACTTTCTATACACTTAAGCATTAAAAGCCGGTTTTTCAGAAGAAACGCAAAATCATGCGAATTGCTAATTTATTTTCCACCACATTCGCAAGGTATACAACTGCAAAAAAGCGAAAAGACATCCAATCTAAAAACAAATATCGAATCTTTTTTCTGCTCTGCCAAATCATAAGATTTGCGCGCGTGACCACTTTTTTTGCATTTTTCAATGCTCCCTGCTTTGCTTCTTTGAAGTTTAACAAAACTTCATCACAAAAATAAACCAAGTCTAGTTTTGAAACGTAACACCATCGTTTTGTTGACGGCAAGAGTGACTAGAATTTATATTGAATCTTAGTTTTAAATTTAAATACATTACCTTAATTGAATTTTAATCTTTCATAAGTTAAAATTTTTTTCGATTTTCGACAAATCAATGTTTGTTGGTATATAAAACAAAAGCTTTATTTGATGGTAACTGGCTGTTCGTATTCCCCCTCGGCAATATTATTATTATTATTTTGTTAAGTCAAAAAAGCTTAAATTATATATATATATATATATATGTATATATATTGTATAACGGGGTATTTGTTGAAGCGGGGATTCTTAACATTGCATCTATGGCACGGGAAACATTCGATTCCAAGATATTTTATTCGTATAAGCGGGATATTGGTTTATCCGTTACTCGATTAAGCGGGGCCGACAGTATATATATAAACTGTTGAACACGGTTTGTCTTTTCTCGGAATATCAACAGCAAAACACGATCAAAATTTTTACCCAGAAATTCAAATAAAAACAAAAACCTTTTAATTAATTTCTTTATGATCAAAGCTGAAAAGTGTACTGACTCGCCCTATTTTACGGCAAAGCATTTATTTTATGGCATGTCATCAATTTTACGATGAAGAAAGAAAAAATGACGCCTTGTCACAGAGGGGATAATATTTGCTCTCATTGCAGGTGCCTCTTGGTGCTCCGTGCTCATCTCTTGAGCAATCGATGCTGTATCAATACTAAACTCCTGGCGAGAATATAACTCCAACGTCTTTAGCAGAGCCACAATTCACTCTCCTGTCGCCTGTGGACACAATGGATTTCGAGGACATCCTCAAGGAGATCGGAGGATTCGGACTTTACCAGAAGCTCTTGGTAGGAGCTTTCCTGGTGCCGGCTTTCATAGTCATACCATGGTTTTCCTTGAACTTGATCTTCATGACCAACACTCCTGAACACTGGTGCTATGTCCCGGAGTTGGTCCGTTCGAATCTCTCTTTGGAAGTTCAGAAGGCCCTCATTCGACCCCCTTCGGATCAGTCCTGCTCCATGTATGATGTTGATTACGGAACTCTTTTGGAAACTGGGAACTGGACCATCGACTCCTCTTGGCCCACAAAGCACTGTGACAAAGGATGGTCTTATGACACTTCGAACTATGATGCTACAGCTGTAACAGCGGTAAGTTTGCTCTTTCAAGTTATAAACTTTTTTTTTCTTCGAAGGCAGTGAGCTTAAGGGTAGAGTATAGAAGGAATGTTTTCAGGGGTGAAGCGCTATCATCCAGAGCCCGAATGATTGCAACATCTTCTCGGCTTGGTTTGCCGTGAATGACGTACGTGTTTATTAATATTTAAAAAAAATATACATAAAGTGATCGCAGGATCTTGGTTACATATGTTCGGAATGCTCTAGGTTATATAAAAAAATTGACAAGATTAAAATGAATAATATAATACAGAAACATCAATGGGAACAAGGTGGTAATAAATATTCGAACTCTATGATAAGGTGGGAAAAAGTTATTTGTTTTTAAAGAGAAAGTTCAAATTACTTGAAAAAAAAAAGAATATGAAAAAATTATAAGGAACAACTACACGCACACACACCAGGGTCTCCCGTACCTACCACAACCCGTGGTTTAGCCGATTGGATGGGTCCCTGGAAAGCGCTCTTTTTATTCCAGACCAAGAAACGAGCAATCCCTAGTCGAGCATCTACATAGGTGTTGATTTGGAGTGGGAACTTGGAGAACTTTGAGACCACGAACATATTTAACGTGCCCCAGTCACCATTAGTGAACACAGTGGATCTTCGATCCCGGTTGGGATCAAACCCGGGATCCTCCAGTTACGAATCCAGGAACAACCACAGAATTGATATCAACTCTAGATTGCGTATTTTCAAGCCAGATGCTGGCTCTCCACATGAGGAGAAAGCTGTGGTCAAATATGTGGATGAGAGCTCTATATTTGCCATCTTTCTTGCCATATCATGGTTTAATTAAATTATGTGTTGAAACTTGTTTGTGTACTCTAGTTATTGGGACAATCAAATACTCTCTCGAAAGTTTTTATAATAGTCTTTTAGTTGGATTCCCAAGCTCAATACTTTAATAATCTGATTGTTTGAAAATCGTGAGGGAGCTATATTTGGGCAAAATCTGCAGTAGATTCTAGGATAGGAATTCACGTATTAGGTTATTTCAATCTGTAGCAGTTTGATTTTTAATGTTATTGTTTATTCACATGTTCATAGTTAGGCCTGTCAACACCGGATGTTCATTTGAAAGGAAAGATAATTTTAAAAACATAATTTTGCATTACCTTTACTCAAAAATTCAAACATATTTCTATCTGAAAATCATAAATAAATAGTATATATGTTGCCGTTAAAGTATGAAATCCGATATTTTAGAGCAGTGGTTCGCTGCCTTTTTACAGCTACCGCCCACTTTAGGATTGAAAATTGTTTCAACGCCCCCTTTGAAAACGCGCATAAAACTGGAAGGGGGATAAGAGGTAAAGCAATTTTCTGGACAGGTTTAATTATAATTTTACCCAACAGATTGTTGAAAAATGACTATAGAGCAGAAAAACTTATGCTTAATGTTTTTTTTTCTTTATATAACATTTTTTAAAAGCCGAGCTTTTTTTTTCCTCTGAAAAGCTGTGTCAGAGTGATAAACAAGTGCCTAGAATGGGACCATTAAATGAGTGAACCATTTTTAATATAAATGAGAACAAAACGGTTTGAAACAAAAATGCACCGTTTTTTACATTTTCATTTGAAAACAAATATATTTTGAAAAATACATTACGTTCAAATAGTTCCTTGACCCGTCCAAGCATTGTGCACAGTGTTGTTCTTATTTACTTGCATTTATATAATACACATGCTCTATTTATTATGTACGGATATAGGATTTTACTGTGGAAGGACAATAACAAAACCGGACCTTCTAATTTTCCCAGGAGCGACAAAGACTTGAAACTATGACACATACCTGTCACGCGTTAAGTTTAAAATTCAGTTTTAATTTGAAAAAAAAAAACAAACTGAAATAAGTTGAATTTATAAATTACAAGATAAGTTAATTTCAAAGAAATTCCTTTTGAGTAATTTATTGCTGTGATGGTTAGATAAGATAACAAGAGTTATAACTTTGGCGACATCAGAGTAAAGACGGCGGTGAGATATTAGGGATATCCGCCGAAATTAGTTTCGAAAACGAAGTCTTAAAAATGCAGTTCCTTTAATCTTAGATTTCGTGGTGTTGAGATTTGGGTTCAGATTCCGCCCCTGGTGAAACATTTTAAATTGACGCAGTTTTAAGCAACTTTTGGTAACGTTAACTAGGGAGAAAGAGGTCAGTCTTAATGTTTTTTCAAAATTGAATTTATTTTAAGGTTAACAACATCAGAGAATTAGAGGTATTTCCAGCGTTCTCTGAAATTGATTTATGGGCGATTCTCTGTAAACTGGTAATTCGCTGTCCGGACTGAGTATTTTAAAAATAATAAAGTGTAATTAAGTAATTATCGCTCTTAATACAAGTAAAGCATTAATACTTTGTGGCCCAATTGTATTTGGAGTGATAACAATTTAATTTTTTTTTCTAGAAATTATCTAAGCGCCAAAAACACAGTCCCCTGGCTGTCCCAAACCCATAGTCTAACTGTTAAAGATAGTATTTCAAAAAACCTATTAGCACTACACAAATTTGGCAGTTAATATCTAAAAATAGAATAATGAAGCTATATTTTTCTTGTGGAATAAGGTATAATTACATATTTCTAAAACTTAAAATTGTCATGTAAATTCTGTCCGTAGTTTTTTCAAACAGTCCCCTGCAACAAATTCAAAGCTGTAATACGAAAAATCTATAACGTTTGCAAATTCTTTTTGGCATAAAGTTTAAAGTAATCAGTGTGAATTTGCCGAAATCGCCGAGAACGGTGTTGAAACGCTACTTTGCTTAGTTTGAGAGCCACATTTGTGATGAAAGTATGCATCAGGGTCGTTGCAAAAACAGTCCTCCGGGAAGTGATTTTATTAATGTCATTTAATTAAATTATAAAACATATTAGTTATTATGTCCACTGTTTGTGCCTAAATTTATAGGTAGTCTCGTAACTAATTATGTTCCAATAGTTTTGCAGATATTACGCAACAAAGAGCAAAAACACAGTCACCTAGCACAGTCCCCTGCCTGGTTATACTAGGCGGGGGACTTACCCCCTATCATGATTTATCATAAAAACACAAACTTCAATTGGCCCTCTTCCAAACCAAAGTAATAGATTCATTTTCTGAGCTATAGTATTATAATTATACAAACATTTCAAAAAACCGTGCCCGGACAGATTTCGTGTGAAAAATGACGAGTTTACAGAGAATCGCCCTTTTAAAAAACTCAAACTTAAACGAAGAATGAGATTGTTAGTTATCTTTGGTGCTGCTTAGGGGATGCTTTAACGGCACAAAGAGTCAGTCAAGTCAGGTGGCTCTCATCTAGACACTTTTAGAAACTGACTCGTAAAAAAATTAGGCTCTGGTTGGTCACGATTGGAGAAGAGGCAAGTAGTTCGAGATTTCCTCCCTTCATCGAAAAATTTTCAAATGGACATCAATAAAACACTTTTTTTTAGCTATTTTAGGTAGTTACGCTGTTGAAGGGGTACCCAACTCAAAAAACCTTTTGAAATTCAAGTTCTAATGGCAAATTTTAGGCTATCCTTCGTGACATTAGGAGAAAGATCATGGGTCGGGAGATAACCAAAGAAAATAAATGTTAAAGCTATCCTTTTGGTGACATAATGGCAGAAGATTTCCTGCCGCCTTTGATCGAAACATGTTCTTTACAAGCACAATTCAAAATATACCCACCGCCCGAAATATGTCCACCGCCCCCCTGCCGTCCAAAATATGTTCACCGCCCCTCAACATCTTCCCACCGCCCACAAGGGGCGGTATCGCCCCCGTTGAGAACCACTGTTTTAGAGAATACCTAGTTATTCCATGAAATAACTGATCGTGTGCGTTAAAGTGTAAAATAATCTATATCATATCTCTCTTTTTAGTATACGGTACATTTACGCTTTAGTATAAGCTTTTTAGTATGAGGTAAACATAGTGTGTCAACAAAAATTTTTTTTGTTTTAGAAATAATGTTCTTTGTATGTTCTTTGTTGTAATTTCAAGTGTCATTTTAGTAATCTTTGTTGTAACAAATGATTTTATGGTACGTTTTCGTAAACACCATTTATACGCTGCGTAAATTAGGTAAATTGCTTCTTTTCCATTTTAATTGTCTATCATTAGTTAATTTATAGAATACCTAGTGATTTCATAGAAAAACTAGTTAAAGTGTCACATTATTAACATATTACACACTTTAACGGACACGATCAGTTGTTTCATGGGATAAATAGATATTCTATGAAATACGTAACTGCATTTTATACTTTAATGGTAACATATATATTGATGATATACCTCTTGTAAAATTAGCTTTGTGCTAATATTTGTCAATCTGACAAATTAAATTCAACACCTGTCAAATTTTCTCTCTCTATCAGTGTGCCTTACAAACACGTTATCAAATTTTAAAGCATGTTGAATTTCAAAATAAGTACATTTTTTGAAATGTCCACCACAAATAAAACCAAAAGAATCTATTAATTTAACATCATAAAAGACAGTGTGTGAAGAAAAAAAAAAGGATCAAGTTCTGACGTTATGAAGGGGGAAAAAACGTTCTAATGAGTTCTGAAAAATGAAAAGCTTAACAGCTGAACTCTGAGAGGCTAAGCAAAGTCAGTGACTGCACGTGCAAAGTGATAAAAATAACTTTTCCCCTCCTTAATATCTTTAATGAATTAAAATAAATGTAATTTTGCACAGACTCGCTTAAATATCCTATGAAGACACTAATAAACAGCTGAATTCTGAGAGGATAAGACTAGCAAAGTCATTGACTGCACGTGCAATGGGATAAAAATAGATTTGACCCTCCTTAATTCCTTATTGAATTAAAGTAAATGTAATTAGGCACTATCTCATTTAAATACAGTAAACTGTCGATTATCAGCGAGCGGATTATGCGCTGGGTGGATTATCCGTGAGGGTCTCAGGAAAGAAACAAACACTATTATCAGATTTTTTCGAAAAACCATGAATTTTTATTTATTTATTTATTTTATACATTTTTACCCAAAAGTGCTGTGTACTTCATCCAATAAATTATTTCACTTGGGCTTTGTCGTAAGTACCACTTCTTTATAGATTTATATGCTTGAGAACCTCAAATACAAGGGCGGATACAATGGAGGGGCGATCGCTCCTCCTAGGAGGAACTCTTCTTCAGCAGTTTTTTGACTTTGAAATTCAAAAATGGCAATTTTAGATGGTCTTCGACGATACTATGAGAAGTGGTTGGGATTCGGGGCTCTGATCTGGATTTTTTTCGAAATTGAAGACCGAAACATTTATAATAAACGTGTGTTACCCAGGATATGTGGTAAAAAGGGGGGGGGGACAGGTAGAAAAAAAAATCGCCCCTCCCTTGGAAAATTTCTGAATCCGCCATTGCTCAAATACAAATAATTTTTTATGCTGTACCTATCGTCACTGTTTGTACATATCACGTTTTAAGTGGAATACAATTATTTTTAAGCAAAAGACCTTTTGCTATCTTCTTTACCCCTTACTTTATGCTTTTTTCGTATTGTCCGCAATTTTCGTTATCCGCGATACCCGTGCCACCCGATTTCGCGGATAATCGAGAGTGTACTGTATTCCACAAAACACTAATAAACTTTTTACATGCTTATGAATTTGAATGAGAGGGTGCACTGTTTGCACCCTTTGTAACTCGAAGTATGTCGAGGCGGTATTCCAGTTTTCCCCATATCGCTTTCCTTTCAAAAACCTCATGTCTCAAAAATTAACGATTTTGAGCTATGCCAGCTGTTGAATTACCATGAATGAGTATCATGTCCCTATAAGACCTGCCTCTTCACTATTTCGCCGTTAGGAAGCAAAAGCTCCGTTTTTGCATTTTCAGATATTTCAGGGATGTACTTTTCAATAAACTCACAACTTGGGTTTTGCTGGATCCGTTGGGCAGGAAATATCTGTGTCGTTTAGTGAGAGATACTATTATTTGTTCAGTATTTCACACAAAAAAAAGCATTTTTCATTCTTATTTTCTAATCAAAAACGCACTATTTGCTTTTAGGTCGGTATTGCCTTGTGAGGAAAACAATTTGTTACAATAACAACATATTTTGAGATATTTCAAACGTTATCTTAGAAATGTAATGCAAGAGCATCATAAATAAAACGTAACTTTTTAAACTTAACTTTTAAACTTCTGCGTTTTGAAACAAGGAAACATCAGAATTTCTGGAAAAAGACCTTATGCGTAAAAAAAGTTTAATCAGTGGTTTTTCATATAGTCTTAAGACATATCTTACTTTTAAACTTTAAAATCGTTCTAATGGAAAATGATGTTTTTTGAGACATGGCGTTGTTGAAACGATGAGTGATACATTGTTTACACATTGGGACATTCACACTAGCAGCATATTTGATTCTAATCTTAAAAAATTAAATATCTTAGACTGATGTTGCAAAACTCTGTTCTTTATGTGCCTCCACTAGTGAAAATCTAGAGTGGGTAAGTGAAGAGGATACGGTGTTGGTCCATTTCATACAACGGTCCATTTCGACCATTATCTTATCGATAACTGGAATGTTGCCTCGACAATCTTCGAGTTTCCGAGGCTGATGACATTTAACTTACTGAGGCGAGCGTTTTACTATTTCTACTATTTTACTATAAATTTAGTATTAAAGTGGATCCCGTGCAATTTCATCTATATCCCCGAAGGAAAGTTTATATAGTAGAAGATTTTGACAAAAACAAACTGGCGCTCAAAACTTGAATTTTTGGGAAGATAGGAATTCTCAATTCGCCAAATGTCACTTCAAATTTTAAAGATTGATTAAATACGGTTTCTTCAAGTACATAAGTACATAAAAAGAAAGAGGATATTCGAGTCTTTGAAAATCCCAATTCTGCAGTTATGTCTTCGACTTTTTCGAGCCTTCAGACAAAATTTGCCAAATAAGTTAGTTTTGGGGAGGTCACGGTGACCTCCCTCGGGGCGTCCTGGAAACAAATGGGAAGATCACAGCTCCGCACATTGCGCGTACCTGTTTCTTAACTGTAAAAGTCATTTCACGGAAGTACGCATCCATCTCGTTAAGCATACATTTTGATCTGAAGTTGACTGATAACGTTGGCTTTGAATTCTTTATGACGAGTGTTCTCCTTGACTATGAAAAGTGCCATAAATTGTCTCCCTCGTAACTCAAGGAGCTTCCACAGTAGCAAAATGCCGCGCTTTTGTCTCCCACCTGATTAGAAATGAAACGAAGATTAATATTTTCTTCAAAATTTCCGCGCCAGCTCATACTTTGTTGTCATGTCATGTTGCGTTCTTAATTACAACGCTCCAAGGTTGAGCAACAGATTGATCGCAAAAGGATTTCTTTTTCATCTTCTTCAGATATCGGAAGACTGTATGAAACTGCGTTTTCTTGAGTAAAATTAAACAATAGTCCAGAAACCTTATACATCGGAGAAAATAGTAGTTCTGATTTTTTGCTGATTAAGTTAGGATATTGCAATGTATAATCCAAGTTTGAGACCTCCAGCACCGGACGAGACTTGTCATAATTAAAAAAATCCGCAAAGTTTTGGACTTTAGTTTTTTTTTTCATTTTAACGCTAAATGACTAGTTTTTGATAGCATCTACTCGTCCCGTTTTTAAATTAGGATAAATTCGCTATATTATGAATTTAGAACTACATCTCCAAAGACCCACTAGCTCTAGCAATAAATCCTGAATTATTTTGATAGTTGATTTCTCATTCCCGTCTACGTCATGTATTGGGAGAGGATTGTCTCACTGCTTACTTATACCAGGGCTCTCAACTGGTCCTTTTCTTTTCCTTTAAGAGGCCCCTTTTTGCTAGTTTCAAGTCCCTAAAAGTCAATTTCTTTTCAATCTGGTTCCTTTTTGCCCTTTTAATTTAAAAATTTCAGTTTCATTTTGAATTTTTCCTGTGACCTCTCTTATCCGCTTTTTTCTCCCCTTATAAAAAGGGAAAAAGAAATATTTGAGTACGATGATCATGACAAGTTGTACATGTTGCATCTAACGTGGGACACGACAGCAAGAGTTTAAAACTATTGGTTAAGTGTAATAAATTCATTTAGCAAAGCTGTTGTAAAAAAAGTAATTTTAATTAAAAACATAACTTTTCAACCGGAATCGGCTGAAATTCATTTATCATAGTTACATGCTTTAAGCGGAAGTAATTTTAATAAAAAAGTAATTTTTAACCAATGAATCGAATAATTTGACTGAATGTAGAATATAAATATTGAGACCGATTACTGATGACTGCCGTTGAATCGGTGCATACCTAACTTTAACCTTTAAAAGTTAAGATTAAGGTTCCTTTTCGGTCTACCTTTTCAAAATTTAATTCCATTTTCTCCCTAGGGACAGACCAACGATCTCTTGATATGATATAAAACCATTATCTACTTCACACGTGTCTGTAAAGCAAAAAACTAACAAATTTAAAAAAGGCTTGTTTCAACGATTAATATGACAAATAATTGCTTTAACAAATAAAAGTCTACATTCAAGGTAATTGAGAACCCAAATAGAGAAAAAAAACAAAGAACTTCTAAGCTACTTCTATAAAAACGAAACTTTTTATACGTGGAAGAAACTTTTTTCGTCCAGCTATAGTTAAGTAGTTAAGTTAATCTGAGTAATTCTTCTTTATTTCCGGATCATTTATTCATTTACTTCTTTTCAGTGGAATATGGTTTGTCACGATAGCCATTTCAGCAGTCTCGCCCTCAGCCTCATATTCATTGGTGACGTCATTGGAACACCAGGCTACGGATATCTGTCCGATAGGTACGTTATTTTGTAGCTATTGTAATGCATTGAAATATAAAATTCCTTAAAAACCGTTTTTTTTTAATTATTATTATTATTTATTTATTTTTAAGAAACATTTTTCCAAAAACTATTCCTGTCCCCTCACTCCCGGATAAAAACTGCAGCAATTACCTAAGAACGTATTTTCCACTTTTGCTAAGCTCTGAGGTTTAAATATCTGTATCTCAGAACCAGAATAACTTAAGCCCATTTTCGTAACTTTTCAGCAAGGGGCAAAACGATTGTCGATAGCATGGCAAAGATTTAACTCGCGCTCTTTTAACGCTGCTGAATTGTTGTGAAGGGAACTTTTATAGAATAACGTTCTCATGGGACGATGCGGAGTAAGATTCTATATAGTATATACAATGCAGTAACAAAGTGAAGGTCACCATTTTTTGGACTTACGTCGTTCTGGTTCTGACGTACAGATATTTTTCTGTGCTAAGAAGGGGGAGTTCTTTATAATTCTCGAAACAAGCAAGGCTTGACTATCGCATGAGTACGCTACCCGACCACCATATCTGATGGTACTCAAAAGTCTCTACAAAGAAAATTATTAGTTTATTTTTACTAAAAGATTTCAAGCTCATTGTTATACATTTATCCAAATAGTATTCGTTCCAATTTCAACTATTGTCTGCAAACAGCAAAAAAAAAAAAATCAAACAACAAAAAGCCGAGATATACGCATCCTTATGGGAGTCCAGAAAAAAGGTTCAGGCGCTGGGTTAAAGATCGAAGGTCATTATAGTAGGGCACTGGAAACAGGGGACAACGATGTGGAGGTTTAGGGAAAAACATCCCCATTAGTCCTTAGTGTTAAGCCCTGTTGCCATCCTAGTATGTTAATACATATGTTTATACATGAACAGTTCCTGGGAAAGGGGCTCACAGGAGAAAATTATAGTTGAGCCACTGCTGTAAGTAATAATTTGGAGTTTCTCTTTCCAATTAATTGTTCTCTGTGCAAAAGTAAACGTTTTACGTCTTATGAGCAGTGTTTTTAATTGAACGTATGGAAGCAGACAAAATAGTATAGTACGTTTCTAACTCACTAATTTTACTTAGTTTTCATTTCTTCCTTTTTTCCAGGCTTGGACGCAAACCAACATTCTTGATAATGGCAGCAATCATAGCAATAACGGAAATAGGTTCCGTACTCAGTCCTTACTTTTCTCTCTTCCTTATTTTAAGAACCATCAACGGTACTTGCATGTCAACAATCTACGGAGTAGCCTATATTATACGTAAGTGTAAAAGTTTAGTTTGCACATGAGGCATTTAGAGCTAAAGAGGGTCAAATCCTGTACAACTTAATTCACTTTGGCTCTGAACGCCGCATTTCTGAACGTAACATGAGCTTGGTTTAGCAGAAAATAATGAGTAGTCTTTATCAGCTATTTTTATTTACTGGCGTTAAACTTGACCCGACCTAGAAATACAGTAGCCCTCGTAAATATCGCGCCTCGTTATATCGCTCATTCGGATATATCGCTCTTTTCTATTGTCTCCCAAAAAAAAAATTTTTTTTGAGAAAATATGTAAGGTGCTCAGAAAAGGTCTCTTTCTCATTTATTTTGTCATCAATGAACAAAACGAAGGTTCTTCTATTCTTCTGAATTCGC
Source organism: Uloborus plumipes (assembly GCA_038373865.1). Classification (NCBI taxonomy): domain Eukaryota; kingdom Metazoa; phylum Arthropoda; class Arachnida; order Araneae; family Uloboridae; genus Uloborus; species Uloborus plumipes. The sequence goes on from JAXGGA010009823.1 coordinate 17,934, forward strand.
TGAAAAGAAGCAGCAAATTCCTGTCACCCAAACTTGCATACTGCAGAGACAGTTTGAAAACTACTGGACACTTTCTTTTGTATTGCTACAATGAGTGAAAAGCATCTGTTAGTAATGTGTAGTAGTAATCTGTAAAAGTAATATTTTTTTGTTACTTTTGTCTGAAAAAAAAAGCTAATGTTCGAATAAATGAATTTTTATGTATGTGCACGTATAATTTACTTGCATGCTGGATAAAAAACTATTTTTAATGACCTCAGTTATATCGCGCTTTCGGATATATCGCGCTTTTTTCTTGTCCCCCGAAAAGCGCGATATAACGAGGGGTTACTAATAGTTACGACTATCTGGGTAAATCGAAAAAAAAAAAAAAAACGAAATTTGGAATCTTGATTTGGTATACCCGCAAAAGTTGCGTATTTATAGGTACAACATGAGTGTAATATATATATATATATATATATATATATATATATATATATATATATATATATATATATATATATATATATATATATATATATATATATATATATATATATATATATATATATATATATATATATATATATATACTAGCTGACCCGGCCACGCGTTGCTGTGGCTAAGGTATGGGTTAAACTATAATGTTTCAATAGAGACGAAAAACTTTATTACCGTTATAGAGATCAACTTTATATAAATATAGCTGACCCGGCGAACTCTGTTCCGCCTTAAAGGCAATAAATAAGCAAATTTTTGAATTTATTAAGTTCTTTTTATTAGAAAATACAAAAAAAAATAATAATAATAAGTACCTACATTAATCATCCATTATTGTTTCTGTATTTACAACCTATTTTACTGCGCTGCAGAAGCTGTCAGAACATTTGCTTTATGTCGCCCGGCGACAGAGGCTCAAAAAAGGCTTAGTTAAAAAGATAATTTTTTCGAACTGCTTATCAACTGACTGCTCCATCCATAAATCCATCCACACAAACTTTTGTATATATAATAGTAGTAAGAAGAACAGCCACTTAAATGAGGTCCAAGAGCTATCCCACCAAGCGCTTTCCACCTCTCAGCCTCACAGGCGTAAAAACTCTTAAGTGACAATCGTTTCTAACAGCTTATCACATATAAATTTCAAGGGAAGTAACGCGTTTGTTTATAATTTACTTCACAAAAAAGTCAAACAACACTCAACGCACCGCTAACTTATAACCTGTTTACTGCGCTACGGAAACTGCTAGAACGTGTGCTTTATGTCGCTCAGCCATGGAGGTGTCAAAAAAGGCTTAGTAAAAAGGCTTAGCCAAGAATACAGAAAAGCTGACAGCTAAATAGATAGTTTGCAATAAAAAATATATTGCGGTCCTAAATTGAAATAAAAACTATCCTATCATTTAAGTTGGACCAAACTGAAACTGCGTGTAAAATTTGGTTAAAATCGGTTCAGTAGCTGAGGTGTCCATTGGCCACAAACACAGGGACACATAATATATATATATATATATATATATATATATATATATATATATATATATATATATATATATATATATATATATATATATATATACAGGGTGTCCACTCCAATCGTGGACCAATAGCTAATTTCTAAACCGTTAGAGATAAGCATATAGTTTATTTAGGAAAAAATCTCCAAATTACGAAAGGAATTTTGGGTCGATTCAATGTTTTTCAAAAAATCAAATTTTGAAAGAGTTACGAAATTTAAATTTTTATACAGCCCCCAGTCCTATCAATCATATTTAGTAAAACATTCTTGACACTGTAACGTTTAAAACTAAAAAAAAATCACTCTTCTACGACAAAAATTGACCGAGTTATGACGTTTTGAAAAATGAAGATTTTGAAGGATTTCGCATACGGTCCCTAAAGCGATCTCTCGATCACGTCATGAAACAATGCAAAATCTTGATTTTTCAAAACGTCATAACTCGGTCAATTTTTGTCATAGAAGAGTGATTTTTTTTTTTAGTTTTAAACGTTACAGTGTCAAGAATGTTTTACTAAATATGATTGATAGGACTGGGGGGCTGTATAAAAATTTAAATTTCGTAACTCTTTCAAAATTTGATTTTTTGAAAAACATTGAAACGACCCAAAATTCCTTTCGTAATTTGGAGATTTTTTCCTAAATAAACTATATGCTTAGCTCTAACGGTTTAGAAATTAGCTATTGGTCCGCGATTGGAGTGGACACCCTGTATATATATATATATATATATATATATATATATATATATATATATATATATATATATATATATATATATATATATATATATATATATATATATATATCAGCTGGATCTACTGCTGGATAAAGGTTTTTTTAAGCTGCTTCCACTTATTCCTGCTGGTTTGCTTCGGATTTCCATTGGATAGCCACCTTTTTTCGTACTTCATCCCTCCATCTTGTTTGCGGGCGTATTAGACACGTGGTTTAATACGCCCGCAACTGTCGGTACCCGCAACTGTCGGACATACCCCTGTCGGTTCCAAGAAATATTATTCGTTTAAGTGGGGATATTTGATTAAGCGGGAATCTTTAACATTGCGTCTATGGCATCGGTTCTCGGATGTTTTATTCTTAGTATAAGCGGGGTATTCGTTTATCTGTTACCCGATTAAGCGGGGACGACAGTATATATATATATATATATATATATATATATATATATATATATATATATATATATATATATATATATACATAAAGTTTGAAGAATTCGTTTAGTGTGTTACCAAAGCTTGAATTTTTCCAAAAATAGGAAAAAAAGTTATTTCTCTAACACTTTATGTTTTCTTTTTATATTCTACAGATAAGCAGATACAATGACTCATAGAATTACACCAAGCTCTCATATTTAACAAAATCCTTTATTCCCTTTCAGTGCTCGAATTGGTGACACCCGATTTACGGGCTCGAATGAACGGCATCACCACTACTTCGTGGACGCTGGGGCTGTGCCTTCTCCCACTCATCGCTTGGGCCACGAGGAATTGGCTTTACCTGAGCATCGTGACTACAGCCACGGCGTTCTGCCTCCTCTTGTATGCTAGGTGAGCTTGCAAATTCGTTCTGACGGAATGTAATCAGAGGAGCCCCAATGGGAGGTCATGGGAGGCCGCTGTGACTTCCCAAAAGCTTTTCTTATTCTGAACATTTTGCTGGCGATTCAGTATATTTGGGGGAAATACTGCAACATTGGGATTCTGTTTTCTTTTTAAAATCTTTTCAACTTGTTTTTTATTGCAGTCTAATGTTCCTTCACATTAGGTGTTATGTATGTATAACTATGCTCATATTTTATAATTCGGTTAAATTAGAATCTCATTCGACAAATTGAGCATGTCCCCCTCCCAATAATATTTGTATATTACACCCATGAATGTAATACAATTTCGAATTAAACTTTTGTTAGTATAGTGAACATATAATTGCTATAAATCTGGATCGTTCTAAGTGCCTTAGAATGCTCAAATACTTGATACCCCCTTTCTCCAGAAATGAAGCTTATTAAAATAAAGAAGTAGTAATTTTAAAGGGTAATGAACGAAATTTTATTAATGAAGAACTCACATGCCGGTGAGGGATTTCTTAGACAAAACACTTTATTCATTTACCTTTTAAAAATACTACTTTTTAATGAAATATATGAGTGCCACGTGTGGGACAAGAGGATGGTTTTTTCGTCGAATGGCCCTATAAATTGTTTTTAGACGTTTGTAAGAAGTTACAACGTATACTAAACCGCCATATTTTTTGTAGGGTTCTTCCTGAGTCTCCCAGTTGGTTGATTTCCCAGGAACGCTACGACGAAGCGACCGACATCATGGTCAGAATCAGTAAAATGAATGGATCGAAGGCCCACGAGGGAACTCAACTTCAGCAGAAAATACTGGTAAATGTTTTGTACATTGATTCTTTTTTATTTCTGCCAGTCTGGGAAGGAAATTACTTGAATAGAAGGCCTTTAGCGACTTTGCTTCATTCTATCAATCCGTTTCTTCTCTCTATGCAAAAAGGATAGTCTACAATTAAATTGTAGAAAAAAAAAGAAAAAAAAAGTGGTGTAAAAAATCCTCTCCCTTCTTTCTATGAGTAAGGAGTAATTTAGTCCCCTTAAATCACATAACTCATTTCTTAACGTTGGTCAAAAACTTGTGCAAGAAAAAATTAGGATAATTCCCAAGAATGTACCGATTGAATCTATCATAGTGTACTGTCTGATTTCCTTTGGTAAAACCCTCCGCGTATTTACGCATGTGTCAGGTCTTCCCTGATCTTACCAAAATAGTGGTGATAGGTAAGATAACAAGAAGGAGAAAAATAATAAGAAGCATTTTTGAGCCGCATCAAACAACGTAGAACGATGCCAATTTCAAATACATAGTTTAGTTGAATGTGTCAAAAGGATAGCAAATATGAAAGTTTGAAATTGAAAACTTCGAGAAGTTCCCACTTACAACCAGAGCCTGATAAACGCAGGGGCACGCGGGGTACTGGCCCTTCCTCTTAGATTTCAGGGGCCCAAATCCCCTTACTTTATCTAACGCCGCCTAAATGCTAAATGCCTGCTGCATATTTTACTAAAATGCCTACTGTATATTTTACTAAAATGCCTGCTGCATATTTTACTAAAATGCCTACTGTATATTTTACTAAAATGCCTACTGTATATTTTACTAAAATGCCTACTGTATATTTTACTAAAATGCCTACTGTATATTTTACTAAAATGCCTACTGTATATTTTACTAAAATGCCTACAGTATATTTTCCTAAAATGCCTACTGTATATTTTACTATTAATACAAAATGCCTACTGTATATGTTGCCGTATATTTTTGTATTAATAATTTGATAGCACTATTATTTTTTAAAAAGTTTGACTTTTTGCACAAAACTTTTATTTTATTCTGGTATTGTAAGGACTTTTTACTCGTAATACGTAACTGATATGAGAAGGGATGAGGGGCTCTGAAATAGAAATGTGCCCCATATCCAACGTAAGAATGGTCGGGCTCTGCTTACAACCCATCACCCCTCTTTTAAGTGGAATCGTTCGCGAGTGCTAGGCGCGGTTTTCACGGCCGGACAGTAGTTACTTGTTTTTAAAATATGCATCAGCGAAAAAGAATGCTACGTGTTCGTCACTGCTGTTCAGAATAAGTTGTTCTCTCTGCTATTTTATATCTCAAATAAAATTGAGTATGTTCTCTTTTTTAAGTGTGGAAATTGAACATAGAAAAAGGTCGTCTTACTTAAGTTCAGACCCTTCTATTAGATCATAAAGCTGCGAAGTAATGATATATAATATTGAAAATCTAACTAAATATTTAGAAAATAATTTAGTCTTGATTTTGGAAATATTTCAATTGTTTTTCTTAGAAACTTGGAGAAAAAATAAAGAAGCAAAGAGATACCGAAGAAAAACACTCCCCCGCCGATTTTTTTAAATACCCAACTTTGAGGAAGCGATTTATCTTGGTGACAATTTGTTGGTAAGTGTTGATTTTCGTTACAGGGGCATTTCATGGTATTTGTGACGTAGGAGTGTCCGTAACAAAACTTTTTAAAAGTTTAAAATTTTTATATATATTGAAAACATACATTCTGAAGTATATGAATATCATATTGTTTTCATAGTTCACTTTATATTATGTTTGTAATTGCACTCAGAACATTGAAAATATAATTTTCACTGTTACAGACTCTACATTGAATTTTTCTTTAAAAACTAAACTTGTATTCTCGAACTATTGTTACGAACTCTACAGTCATCATTTTCAAAATCCATATTTTTTTATGGAACGCACTTTTTGATTAAAATTGTTAGCTATATTAGAGGTGAGCCTTTACTTAATTTGTCTCAAGTACCAGTTTTGGCTTAGAAATCGGTTTAAGCCAGATTTAAAGAAAAATTCAACGTAGAGTCCGTAACAGTGAAAATTGCATTTTCAATATCCTGAGTGCAATTACAAACATAATATAAAGTGAACTATGAAAACAATATGATATTCATATACTTTAGAATGTACTTTTTCAATATATATAAAAATTTTAAACTTTTAAAAAGTTTTGTTACGGACACCCCTATGTCACAAATATATATAGACAAGCCGACGCATCAAGCTTGAGTTGGACCACTTTAGATCCATTCATTAACTTTTACTTTCAATTTTTCATTGTTGCCGAGGTAGGGTTACAGAGTAAAGTTTCGGGCATTGCCAAGCTTTGCTTAATGTATGTGACGCTAATTATTGCTCATGGTAAAAATTACCAGAACGCAATACTTGCTAGAAAAGACAACCATTCATCAATCGACTGAAAAAACATAACAAGCGCTGGATCCAAAGTGATGAAACTTAGTGCGTCGGCTCGTTTATATAGGGGATTTAGATCAAAGTTATTGTGGTGTGATTTTATGATGCGTGTTGTTTAAATAAGGTTGTGATGGTGATGTCTTGTCCAAATAAGGTTGTGTTTTTGAAATAAATTACGGCTGTTTTAAATGCGTAATTGCAACCAAGGGGATAAAAATGCTTTTCAAGTTTTTTTGAATAAGTTCTTCGAATTTTAAGAAAAAAACATGATTTTGTAAACCTCTCTTTTTTTTTAAACCGAGCTGGGCTCGGTCACTAGGTACTCTCACCAAAATAGGGATAATAGGTAAGATAACAATAAGGGGAAAAATAATGAGAAGCATTTTGAGCCGTATCAAACAGCGTAGAATGATGCTAATTTCAAATACGTAGTTTAGTTGAATACGTCAAAAGGATAGTAAATGCAAATTTTAAATTGAAAACTTCGGAAAGTTCCCACTCACAACCCATCACTCCTTTCTTAAATGGCATGGTTCGTGAGTGCTAGGCACGGTTTTCACGGACGGATAATAAATACTACACTTATGACGTCTTTTTCTATTATAGCCCTCACCAAAACCACAAGCTGGATTCAATCTAGCAAAAAACTAGTCTGGTGACTTTCTCAAGAATCTGCGACGTAAGTCATCGCGTCGAATTGTTACTGCTATTGGCAACATAGTTAATTTCTGTTATTTCCCCTTCCTCTTTTAAGTCCCATTTTTATTGCAATAAATAAATAAGTAAAAAATAAGTCGCAATAATTCTGCAAGGAGTATATGATAGTTAAAAGTTTCCCAACTAACGCTTCACGCTCATTCCATTTGTCAGCAATCAGATCGCCGGCCATCTTGTTTAGTGATCAGAGGAGTCTGACTGGGATGAAGGAAGCCCCAGGTTCGATTCCCGGCGCCGGCCATGGGTGCACTTTCTCTCTCTTATGTCCTTGTCCTTCCTCGTGTGCGTCGTGAATGGCTGCCTGCTCTATAAGCAGGTCTTATGGGATGTGTGTTGAGCTAAATCGGACTTCCACCTTATTGGGGATCGTAAAAATGGAAAACGTACCTATTCCACCTCAAATTGGGTAGATGCATGTACCAAACATGAAATGAAACAAAAAAAAAAAAAAGACCATCTAAAGAATACACATCTGTATTTGATTATATCTTTAGGGCTTCCTCGATTGCCCTTACAACGATGGTGGCAACTCCAATCACAACATCAAAAAAAGATAAACCGATGCGATACAGCAAACAGTTAATAAGCAACGGAGGTAATTTGCATAGACAAAAGTCCAGAGCGCCCTCTTGCGCTCAGGTAAAATCATTAAAGCTGGATATTTGGTACAATGTATGTACTCGAGCTCGGGTACCCGAGTTGTTTCAGTAACAATAAAAACAGCTATCAGTTCACGATGTTACTCCATGTTCCAGGTTGGGCAACTCCATCCCGTACTTCGGGCTGCAGATGAACGTGAAGAACTTGGCCGGCAACGAGTTCCTCAACTTCTTCCTGGTGTCCATCGTCGAGATTCCAGCCCACCTGTGTACGTGGCTCTTCATGGAGCGCATTGGAAGACGTTGGTGTTCCGTCTGCGCGTTCGTCGTCACGACCATCGCCTGCACCCTGCCAGTCCTCTTCTCATCAGGTTGGTGCGATCGACAATGAGCCCAGCTAAGCTGGCACACTAGCATTTGATAGGGGTACAAGTAGTACAGGGAGATTCAGAGATGGGCACAATTTCAAATTCCTACAATTCCTGCTTTAATTCTGTTCCTCAGAACCAGAACGACGAAAGTCCAAAAATGACAATTTCTTCCTTAGTTGCATTATATGTACAATCCTATTGCATTACATGTACAATCTTATTCTGCGTCGACCCATGAGAACGTTATTTTACAAAACAAATTCATTCTCATATACAGTGAACTCTCACTTATACACCGCCTCATTTATGCATCTTTTTCACTTATACGATGATTTTCAGTGATCCCAGCACATTCCACAGTAAAATAATGATAATTGCATTCGTTTATGCGTCGCTCTAAAGATAAATATTTCACTTATGCGCCGAATTTTTCGAAAAATGTAAACAATTTAATTTATTTTCTCGTAAAATGAGCATGTTTCTTCACTTTCCTCTTTAATTCTTCTCTTTTATTGCTCACGGAAGCCATTTTTTCCACATGAACTAGAGTTCGGAGAGGGACAATTATCTATCATGGATTGTTTTAAAAGGACCAGTTTGTGATTAGGTATTCTACAATTTTTGTTTTCTCCTTATCATTGCAATTAGGTTTCAGTAGTTGCCAAACTGTAGTATAGTTTCTATAGAAACATTCTTATTCATTCTCTCATTGCAACCTATGTTACGTTTTGGTCCTTTAAATAAGATTGTTCACTTATACGTCTCTCTCACTTATGCGCCTTTTTTATTGGTCCCTTGGGCCGGCGCATAAGTGAGAATTCACTGTATTTAGCAGCATCAAAGGAGCGCAAGTCCCATCCTTTGCATGCATCCGACTATCGCTTTCGCCCTCATCTGAAAAGTTACGAAAATTTACCTAACGTCAGTCTGGTTCTGAGGTACAGAAGTATTGTATGAGAATTTTGTAAACTGCATGTTGTTACACATACAGGGAAGTTTACAGATGTTCAATAAGCCTTCCTTCTGCAGACATCTTGATAGTAGCCCAATTCGTCCCACACTCGATGAAGATTGTCCAGTGGCGGATTTACCATGTCGCAATTGCCACGATCAAAGGTTTCTTGGAAGAGATTCCAAAAAGCACATGATAGATGTTCTATAGTTCTGTTATGGGCAACGGGACTCCAAAACTGTATTGCGACAGGCCCCCAAGCATGTAAATCCGCCACAGGGAATTTCTTATCGCGATCACTGAATATATATAGAAATTGTGATACGGTTTTGTAGGGTTTTTTAATCAGTGGGAAGAGATGGCACGCAAAGGCACGTAAACTCCCACAAGAAAAAAAGTCGCTGACTTACTTATTAGGAATTCACAAAAATTAAAAAAGCAAACTGTTCCCTAGTAGCCATGTCGCTTATAACTGATGCAGTTAGTAATTCAATAACAAATAACGTTACAGCACAGTACTGTTCTGGAGTGCTGTAGTGGTAGTACGCAAAACTTTACAGCATTTTCGGTCAAATATACCTGACAGAATTGAAGTAAAACAAATAGTATAGGAAATTTAGCAGCTTAAATTGAATAGGAGTGCAAAAACAACGTAAGTCAAGAATTTCAAACTTTTCAGGAGAGATAAAAAATGTCGCAACTCTTCCGTTATATATATGCTTAAAGTTCAGAAGAGGAGCCCGGTATCTTTCGAACTGCTAACCTGGCTGACGTAAATTTTGCATTCAACGCGTATCTTGCCTCCCAGAGCTTCTTTCGATGAAAAACGAATTTTTGAATTTTTGTGACTTAAGTTGTTTTTTGTTCTCACAGATTCAATGTGTGTGTCAATCTTTTTGAGCTACCCTGTAGTTTCGACATGCTCTGAAATGCGTGAAATAAGCTCAAAAAATAGTGCAGAGTAGCTAAGTCATGGTAGCGATAGAGATCTATCAATTACAATTGGGATTGGACAAGGTTGGGGCGGAGAAACCAAGCATGAGGGTGGTCATTTTTAAGAGCTCGCATCAGGAGTTGGCGATGCTAAGCTTAAACTTAACAAATATCTAATTCCTACTAATTGAAACCCTTTTTTGTTAATGCTGAGCATGTTTTAAACATCACACACAATTACTTCTTTCTTGGGAAAAAAAGCATCTTAATGTCATTTTGTAAACCTCCGAACTCGTTTTCTTTTCCAGTTTATCCATCAGTGGGAGTGATAGCATCCTTCATTGCCAAAGCTGGCACTAGTTCCGCCTTTATGACTCTTTACCAGCAAGGACCGGAGTTATTCCCCACCGCTCTCAGGGGTGTTGGTTTAGGCATGAGCGGCACCATAGGAACAGGATCAACGTTAATGGTTCCATACATTGTTTATTTGGTAAGTCAAACAAAAAAAAATTGTTTCTCTAGTTGCTTTTTCTCTAAATTTCAATTGAAGTATTTTGCAGAGGATAGGCCAGGGGTATAACGAACATCATCTGCATCAAACTTAAAATAAGATACTTCAGAATAGAAATGTGGCATAGTTTCGTCAAAATTCAATCGGGAAGTACGAGATGAATTATAATAAGTAAAAAGAAGCAGTTAAATCAAAAGTAACAAATTATCTGAAGTGCCACTGTAAAGTAGCATTTAGTCGCATTTAACTGTGTTATTACCAAAATCGTCAAACTAAGAAATGCCTTTTTTACGAAATTATTTCTTTTCTTGGAAAGCATTAAAAATTTGATTTTTCAATGTAGCAATAATGAAGTAGCGTAGATTATAGTTATAATTTCAAGCACACTTTTTTTTTAAACTATACTTTGGAACTATATTGAAACGCTCTTGTTCACGTTATAAGCATACTTTATTCATTTCGAATCCAGAAATTAAAAGTTTTAAAACTATTTTTTATGCTTCTGATAAAAGATTTATATTTGGTGCATAATCTCGATTATTTTTTTTTTTTTAAGTTAAGAAACCGCCCTTAACAAACATTCTATCTTTCATTGCAGTCCCGTTACGGCACATACATACCATTCCTGGTGTTTGCTATCATAACGATGATATCCTGCGTTTGCGCCTCATTTTTGCCAGAAACGTTAAACCGAAAGCTTCCTCAGACAGTTGCCGATGCAGAAAACTTCGAAAAACACAGAAAGTTCTTCTCGTGCTCACAGTAAGTATCCACTGAAAAATGTGCATTTTCATTCAATTTGAAAAGCAGGTGCTTATCAGTTGAAGACCACGGTGAAACACAGTAAAAAAGAGATGTTGTTTTTACAGTACTATAATACAGCTAGTTTTACAGTAATAAACTGTAAAATTGCTAGTTTCACAGTTTATTAATGTGTATTTTATAGTTTTCATGGGCGGATACAAGGGAGGGGCGATGGGAGCGATCACCCTCCCTTGAGGGACTCTTCTCCAGCAGCTTTTCGACTTTGAAATTCAAAAAAGGCAATTTTAGATGGTCTTCGACGATACTATGAGAAGTGGTTGGGATTCGGGGCTTTGATCTGGAATTTTTTCGAAATTGAAGACCGAAACATTTATAATAAACATATGTTACCCAGGATATGTGGTAAAAAAAAGGGGGGGGGGCAAGTAGAAAACAAAAAAAAAAAAAAAAAAAAAATCGCCCCTCCCTTGGAAATTTTCTGAATCCGCCATTGATAGTTTTAACTGGAGCCTCCGCCGCTGTCAGTATTATACTGTTGTTTTTACATTATAATATAGCTAATTTTATGGAAATATTGCTAATTTTACAGTAATAGACTGTAAAATAGCTAGTTTTACAGTTTATTACTGTGCTGTTAGTTTTGAACTGGAACCTCTGCTGCCAGTAATATACTGTAAGACTAACAGTTTTTTTTTTTTGCAGGAAAGAAGGGAACAGTTCTTCTTTTTAAACTTTAAAAATTTCAAAAAACGCTTTAACAATTCATTTTTAAAATTTTCGCCTTTGCATTCCCTATTTTGTTGGAATTTGCCTCTATAAAGTCAATCTCAATGATATTTTAATAGTGGGTATAATGGAAAATAGCGAGGAATTCATAGCTTTTGTTTCCTTCTTGTCCGTCATTTTACGACCCTTTTTATTACATTTAGCGGGCCGTATGTGCAAAACATGTTTTTCCAATTAAGATTGTTATGAAAATTCCAAGAATGAGGGAAAACATATTTTCAAACTACTGCTCTTTACCAGAATAATATCATAAATGAATAACAAAATAATATTGACATGGAATTGGTTATAACTCCATAAAATTTCATTCAATTATTTTGAAAAGCCAAAGCAGAATTTTCGATTTCTTCATTTAAAACTAAACAAAATTTTACTTCGAGCTGCTACGGAATATTGTAAACATGTTTATCCAACAGGTGATACAACTTATTGTTACTTATTTTTAAGCTAGGTAGTTAAACTTGTTGCAGCTGGTATATTTAAGAATACTTTCACCGAGAGGCATTTATATCGTTTTACGATCGTGAATTTACGATGATTTGATGATTGTTTTGATAAGAGTGAAACAGTTTGCTTTTCACAAAGCTACATAAAAATTTCAAGCTCTTAAATTGATTCTCATTGCTTTCATCTATGGAATAAAAGTTAACTGGAATGATTTTCTCAATAACATGTTTACTTTTTTGAAATGTACGGTTTGGATTTATGACAGAGCCCAGGGGTGCCCACAGGGGGGGGGGGGTTATGACGCAAGTTGCGCCATCAAAATTTTTGAGGGGGATTTTTTAAAACTAATTTATTTATTTATTTTCATTATTTATTAATTAATTTTTTTAATTAAATTATTTACTTATTTTTTCAATGTAAATTATTCATTAATTCATTTTTTTAATTTAAATTATTTCTTTATTATTATTTATTTATTTATTTTTCGTGTGTGTGTACATGGAATGTCTGGAAGGGAAAAAAAGCAATTATATTCTGCGCATAATTAATACTTTTAAAAAATTAATAATTTATAAAAAATAATAGTTATAATTTTAAAAAATAAATAATATTTAAAAAAATTAATAAATGATATTTAAAAAAATAAATAAAATTAAAAAGAGGGATAAAAATGAAAAGCTCAATAGGGTTGTGAAAAATTTTGGGGGGGAATTTGCACCATTGAGCTTGGGGGGGGGCGCTTTTGTAACGACCGTAACTGTAATAAAAAAATCATAAATATTTATTTTACAACAAAAAAGCTAAGTTCTTTGTATGATATCATGCCTTATTTATTGAGCAATTATTATAAAAACCCAGAAGATCATACGTGCAATAGATTCACAGAAAAGTGTCAGTGTTTGATAGCACTCAAAAAACCATGTCTTTTTTTTGTAACGACCGTAACCACACATTTTCGAGATTTTTGTACAACTTCCACTAATAATTTCAAACTAACGCTTGGTGATAATCATGTTGGGGGGGGGGGGCTTTATCATTCCCTGTTTTCATTAGAACTTTAACTGCATTTGTGAATAAAATATGAGCAGCTGAAGTTGTGTGAATGTAACGACCGTAACCATGGATTCGCTCATACATATATATAGTTTTTATAAATATATTACTTCTATTTAAATTTAAGATAGATTATTCTTTTCCCGTGACAAATTACTTTGTTGCTAGAAAAAGAAAGAGATTCTCTGCAGTTCTTATCCTTGCTATCTGGAAAATTTTGGTAGGTAGGTTAAAATTTCATAGTGGACTGTAGCTTGGTGTATTCATAAAATGGTTTCTTCATTCCACGTCTTAGGAATTTCACAAAAATATATTTATTCAGTGAAGTAAATAAAACCGAACTCTTCACTTAAGTAGATAAAATCAAACTCTTGACTTTTGATAAAAACAAACTTTTAATTACATTTTTAAGTAAAATGTAAAATAATATTTTCCGCCAACAATGGGCGAGAAAAACAACGCTCACCTTCCATCAAAATATTTAAACTGTTCTAAGGGCCCTGCTCCACATTAACGTAAAGCAGAAAAATAAAGCAGAAACATAAAATGGATTACATAGCGTTCCTATTGAAAGTACCCGGATTTTCGGTTTCTGCCTTCGGTTTCGGTCGCGTTTTACGCTGATGTGGAGCAGGGCCCTAACTCTTCTTTTTTTGTTGCCATTACAAAAAACCATTGATAGCGCAGACGATAAATGAATCAAATAGCACGAAGAAATATGAACATCGCAGACGATTTATAAATTCGCAACACTATTTAGCTGTGCAGAAAAGAAAAAGAAGAAATTAACTGAGAGATTATCTTGCTAGTATACATATGATAGTATCATTTTATTAACTGAGTTCTTTTTCTTCTTCAACTTGTAGGGGATGTGAGGAGCCTGACGAAGAAAGTGGCGCTGGACAACCGCCAAGTAATTGGCAACCGGCAACTTTGTCCCCGCAAGACTTAATGCGAACCATTCAAGACCCCATGGCGAAGAAAAAAACTCTTCCATGCTACGAGAAGAGAGATTCCATGTCCTCTATAGCAGGAATAGTCATGACAACTGAGGGTGACATCAAGGCAAGATGAGTGACCTCGTACTGAGCAGAAACCACATCGGCCATAAACACTTAACTAGAGCGTTGTCATTTGATTTTGCCAAGATGACTGTAAATTATTGAGCTCATTGAGCATCTTGAGTGATTTTCTGATCCTGGAAAGAAACCCAAGCCGGATGTGTGATGAGGTGGTCAAACATTTCCTTGGTCTGTTCTAAAGCCATTTTATGAGAGATAGAATATATTGTCAGAAAGGTGTTCATGAAATTTGTATTTTTACGTGTTTCAACATTCATACATGATTTCACAAGTTTTTATTCATAGATTTTGAACAAAAAACATAATTTTGACTGTTCATGAAAATGTAAATTTTGTAGGTTCATTTCACAGCAATCGAAATGAAATGATACTTTTTTTGACAATGCCGAGGGGAACATACTTTGGATCAAATGATTAAATATATTGAATATATTGTATTGATCTCAGAATGTTTTCCAAAGCTTGTGCAGTCCTCAAATCAAATATTTCAATTCAAGAGTTGATGCCATGTCACTCAAATCAAGGATCTTGATTTAAAATGCTGATGTCCGTGTCCCTCAAGAAAATAATTTCAATTTAGAGAATGAATGCCCATGTACTTTCAGGCCACCATCTTAATACGTCCCGTTCAAACCATTAAACAACGCTAGTAGATTCATCAGTTTTTAGAAATATCATTGAGAGAATTTATTTTACAATGTCGTGAGGAACATACTTTTGATCGAAAGATTAAGCATTGTTGTATTGATTTTCTTAGAATGTTTCACAATGCTTGCGTAATCCTCAAATCAATAGCCCATAAATAACCTTCATCAATTTGTAACCCAGGTAGCACACTTCATTTCCTAAAAGGTTGAATATGGTTCTCAACGTTGTGACAATCATTGTAAAAACATTTCTGGAGCGTTTAAACTTTACGTGTGTTGCCCAGGTAATGCCCCACATCACTGACATCTACATCAAAAACGTTTAATTAAACGTTTGAACTTATGAACGCTTCAGGCGAATAGCAGTATAGAATAATTAAGCTAAATTGTTTGCCCTTATTTTGAGGCAAATGGAAGTTGCGACGTATTTTGCTTGCATATTTCACGTAAAAGTAGTTGAAACCTTGCTTCTTTTAGATTTCAGATGTATTGTAAGAACTACTGAAAATACTTCAGAAGAAATGTATTTTGCACTGTATGATTTTCTTAAAACGTATTTAAGCATTTTTTTATTACGATATATATATATACAGTATAAAATAAATTCAGTTGCTACAAAGATGATCAATAAATGGAGTGTGATGATGAAGTAACTTCGGGGAATATGGAGAAAAGAGAAAGGGCTAAGATAACTCACATTTTCCCAAATGACCAAATTGAAATGTCTCGGAAAATAATAAAAGAATGAATTTCACTATGCCTTATACTTGCAGACTATTATTGCTCTACTAGTATCTTTGTCATTATTTTTGAATCAGACCAATTAGTCGGTTTATGTTATACAAAGTTTTCCTCAGGATTTGTATAGCTGATATGAATATTTTATTCAAATGAATAGTTCAACTTTTTGGAGCACGACTTTTAAATAAAAGTTTTAAACCTTTTGTTGTTGGTTTCTGTTTAAAAATTGCAATGTTTACACTATAAAGCTCTAAACCAGACTTAGTAGAAAGCATAATAATTTTTTCTCCGAAAAACAAGTCTCACTTACAGTAAAATAAGCCCACTGAAACTGTGAACAAAATCACACTTCTTTCTAAAGATCAATATTTCATACAATTATCATTTAATATCTAAAGAATCTTCCTTTCAATCTAATCCTTCATTTTACAGAAATCACATGGAAAACATTTTAGTTTTCATTCTCTAAGCCATGAAATATTTCAACTGACCTATACCTCTTTTAAATTTTGAAATTGGTATCTCTCTGCATGTTCTAATGTTTTTGCAATCCCATGTTGCATACCTACATGACCAATATGCCCAGACCATTAATTAATAATATACACAAGCTTACTTGCAGTTCTGTAGCTCTACCCCACGTATCCTGTAATGAGTTCGTTCATGAGTCTGTTGTCTATACCACACACTCTACCTGAGACCCCTGTATTCTGATCCAGTATCCTAAGAAATCTTAATTTCAAATGGGAACTTGGAGATTGTACTTTAAAGGACATTTAATATCTCCGCAGAGATCCCACGTTGTTGTTGTTGTTGTTGTTGTCTTGTGCCCGCTATACTATACTAGAAAGCAACTTAACTTGATACTGAACGTCACTACGGGCGGAGCCAATAAGAGCTCACAAGCAGTCAGCGATCTCCTTTAATTCGCCAAGTAGGCTGTGACGTTTTATCTAGCTCGTCACGATGTTGTTGTCAAGATACGTTGCAGAGTAGTATAAGCTGGCAATTTGGGGTGCGCTGCTTCACTTTTCCAACTGTACCGTCATTTAGTGTGAAGCCCGACTTCCAAAGTACGCACATGCCATAGGGACCCGTTTATATGATAGGCAACCATTCACAGCACAACAAAGCATTCACGCAAAGAAAGGACAAGAGAGAGAAAGCACATCCATGCTCGAGCCGGGACTCGAATACGGAGTCTCCTCATCCGCATCAGACTTCTCTGATCACTAGACAAGGTGGCCGGCAAAGATCAGTTATAAATTATCGATATGATATACCGGGGTGAATCTCTGAAGACCGAAAGAGTGGTGTAGTGACTAAGACGCTGGCCTCTCGCGTCCAAAGGCCCAGGATCTAACCTGATGAATTTTCAAGATGCGGAAAATCAACAGCATCCATTTCGCCTGATTATGCACCATGTAAAAGGTTCCTCGAATGCTCGTTTGGCATAGAGTATTTCTTGGCAAAATTAAATTTTCTTGTACAGTTTCTCATCGAATGGAGCACAGGTACCTCCATCTAGCTTCCGCTTACACACACATCACACACGTGCCCGCCTACACACACACTCGCCAACACAAACCCACACCACACGCACCTGTCGTAATTTGGGATTGCGAAAAACATAATTTTAATTTAAGATCTCACCACGTCAGCTGTCTGCCAATATTGTTTTCTCACTCTGTGTCCCTCAGTCGTGATCTAAGTGCACTCTGTTATTTAGTTCAATTTAGTTGTTTCCATTTGCAAATCTTGTAGTTCTCTGCAATGATGTATTTTCCTGCCATGTGTATATTCAGTGATAGAACAAATAGGTAACGTCATGGTCGGGCCAAAGAAACTAACGACAAGACAAATACTTGACTGCCCCATTTTTGGTACTCCAAAAGAGCAGTCACCAAACAAACTGTCCACTGGGGAGGACATCGTTAGGTGCTGGGCTCAAGAAAGGTACAATTTGACACTAGAAATTAATAATGATGTCCTCTCTAGAGGATAGCTTGAGTAGCAGCATAGACAGACAGCTAGCGTGGTCTTAGGAATACGGGGATGGAGTGGAGGAGAGCGCCCCAGTCAGCCGATCGACGTTGTATGGATTACTGACCGACGCGACGTCTGCGCACGAGAGTTTTTAAGGTTTTGCGCCACTGGAAAACATTGACTTTTTTTTCTGTATCTCATTGTCATTTTGCTTAAAAAATCTACGGTTTTCATCATTTAAAAATTATCCATTCGTCAAATGCCATAAACGTTTAAAAATAATTTTTTCATTATTTTGGGTAATTTTGATGTTAACGCACGACCGGAAAACATTAACTGATTAAAACCAAGTTAAAACACATTGTTGTAAGTCTATATTAGAAGACGTTAAAAACTATTATATTACGAAAACATGTAACTCAAAAATGTAAGAAAAAATCACAAAAACGAAGCTTTTTCATATTTGTCAAGCATTGGAGCCTATGCGCGACTAGAAGATATCAATCGATTACGATAATTTTTTTTTGTTACTTTTTTTCTTCACAATTCACATTTTTTTCGCGTGATTATAACTTTGAGATAAAAGTATGAGTCTTTTCATACCACCCTATTGCACAGACATGCAGACATGTCAAAGTTGTAACCCCTTCCTTTTGCCTCGTGTGTTAAGAAAAGCACTTTAACAAAAGCTATCTGAACGTGCAATTCAAGAGTATGGCTTGAACTTGGAGAGATCAGATACTGCATTTTGTAAATGATATTATCAGCGAGACGAGTATGATTTCACTTACTTAGTTCATTAAAGGTTTTGCAACCTGCATGATTTCGCTTATGTAACCCACAAGGTGTGTCGATTAAATTCCAGGACTTGGGCGAAAAGCGGAATGAATAACAAAAAACAAACATTTATTTAATAGTCCTTAAAAACTCATTTCCGGAATAGATAAGAACGTAACCGCTCAACTTCGAAACACATAGTATATTCAGAGAACTTCGAAGCATGTTTCCAGAATTTTACCGAAGCGCATAAAAGTGGGTAAGCTTTTATTATGAGAACTATTAAACGTGTGTTTGTTTTTTATAATTCATTCCGTTGTTGTATAGCTCGAGTCCAACAGTGTTAGAATTTAATAGATGCCAGGGATGCACCAATTAATCAGCAGTACCGATTAATCTGCCATAATCGGCAAAAGTTTATCGATTAATCGGCAAAAAAATATTTTTAAACATTAGTTTTAAAGTATACTTTCTCCAAGAAACTATGATGAATAATTTTATCAACAGTAAAAAAAATGTCATTTTCTGCTATTCTTACCTAATAGTTAATCTTCACAGCTATATTCATAAGACACTATTAGGAATAACTAAATTCTTGAACATTAGAATGCGAAAACATAAGCATTCCATTTTATTTATAATCAGTCAAATTTTGCGGAAAAAATATGATTTAAATAAAATTACTCTAAGTATGTATTGAACAAGAAACTACGATGAGTAAATTTATAAACAAGTAATAAATAATTTTCTGCAAACATAAGTATAACATTTAGTACGAAAGTATAGCGAGTAAAAATAAAATAAATAATTCAAAGAATGAAATATAAGAAATAAGTGTTGATATATATTTTCTCCTTAGCATATTGCTTTTAGAAAACCTCTGCATTTCCCAAAGAATAAAAATCTGGAATGAAATGGCTACTAATGATTAAAAAAGAAATTTAAATTAAAAGAGCACTCCTAAATTAGAGTGCTCGCAGCAGCCTCCCCCAATTAGATTTAGCAGATTAATGGTATTCCGATGGGTACGTCTCAGTGCTTTTGCAATTGTTTTTCTACACGTTTATGAATCAAATTTTCTGATTGAGAATGATCTTGAGGCCTTCAGGTACATTGATGACATTATAATTTTTAACAACAGTAATTTCCATAATCTCTACAAGGATATTAATCCAAAAGAACTTTTGCTTAAACAAACAAATATTAACAACGCTACGTCTTTTCTAGACATTTACATTAACATAGGCAGGGATTCAAGTGAAACACCATTGCAATCGCTTCGAATTGCAATCGCTACTGGAAGTGAATTATATTATCATCAACTTAACTTGGTACTGACGTCACTACGGGTGGAGCCAATAAGAGCTCACAAGCAGTCAGTGATCTCCTCTTATTCGCCAAGTAGGCTGTGACGTTTTATCTAGCTCGTTTTTCATAGGCAAACGTCCCGCTGACGTCACGATGTTTTTATCAAGAAACGTTCTAATGTAATTCATTTCCAGTAGTGATTGTAATTTGCAATCGCCTGTTTCACTTGAATCTGCCTTAGAAGGTAGAGGCGTCAATCAAGCACTCTATGACAAAGGTATAGATTTAAACTTCAAAGTGCACTCACTTATCCATTTTCACAGTTGTCTTTAAAGCAGAGATTCAAGTGAAACACCATTGCAATCGCTTCGAATTGCAATCGCTACTGGGAGTGAATTACATTATCATCAACTTAACTTGGCACTGACGTCACTACGGGTAGAGCCAATTAGAGCTCACAAGCAGTCAGTGATCTCCTCTTATTCGCCAAGTAGGCTGTGACTTTTTATCTAGCTCGTTTTTCATAGACAAACGTCACGCTGGCGTCACGATGTTTTTATCAAGAAACGTTCTAATGCAGATCTTCCCAAACTGTGGTCCGCGGACCCCTTAGGGGTCCGCCGAGCTTATTTCGGGGGTCCGCGGTGAATCACGAAAAAAAAAGGGTTTTAAAGCTTTGAAATTTCTTTTTTGCTTTTGAAAACCAGAGTTTTCCTTTTCGAAGTATGCAGTTGCCCTTTATGCCATACTCAATATTTTAAGACAGGTTGCTGCAAGATCATGCGGTCAAACCGTTTTCTGCTCTGACAAAATCTTACTGTCTGTCATCATGTTTATTTGAATATTTTATAGACATGTTAATACGAATATTTGATTGACATGTTAATATGGATATTTGATTGACATAACTTCAGGCTAAGCCTTGGAAACTACCTTCCAAGATACTTTTAAGACCTCAATTTCAAGAACTTTACGGGAGACGGAACCCGAAACTTCACTCCCACATGAATTCACCGTTGATTGTATGGATTAGTGCTCTTACAACTATAATTTCGAAAAATTTCTGGGGAACAGTTACTGACCTCCACTTTCCTTAATATCATCAGGGCTAGCCTATGTTTCTAATTGTAAATTTTAATTTTTAAAAATATCCGGGGATTTTTCTTTGCACCTTTTCGTTACCCAAATGGCAGATTCCTACGATTATAACGCTTCAATTTCTAAAAAATTTGTGGAGTGCACGAATATCCCTCTTTTCTAACATAACCAAACTCTAAAAGTGCGTTTGAAAAGCTGTAATTTAGCAAATTGCAAGAAATCATTCATTAAAACTTCAATTAAAAAAAAAAATTCAACATATTATCCCCACACCTCATTTAATCTGATGTTAACAAAAAGATCTTTCAAAAGAGAATTTTTAAAGCAAGGATTTTGAAAAATCGCATAATGTGCTGTTTTGGACCTATTGCTCCTCCTAATATGTCTAAAAAAAGGCCTACTGGCGCGTTTTTAAGGCTTAAAATTTTAAAATTTTCTGGGGGTGGGTGCCCCAAAAACTGCTCGAACATCGCCATAAATCGTATAAAATTGCGTTTTTTTTTTTTTTTTTTTTTTGTGTGTGTGTGTGTGTGTTCTGTAGCAGTTTTAGTGTGATCTTTATCAAAAATGACATCGTTTACAATCTCAAGAAAAAAGCTGTTTTCAAAGTCATTCCCAGCTTCCCAGTTTATGTTAACTGCTGATTTTATTTCTTCTTATAAAATGTCTTTTTAAATATTATATCGTAGGCAGAAAAAATTTTGTACCCTCTGGGGTGTATCGTAATTTTTGAAGGACGATTTTTCTTTCCTTAATAAAACAATTATTTTTTACCTAATATTTTTTTTATTATTTTTCCTGTCCATTAAACACCGTTTGTAACCAGTATACGAAATATCTTTGGAAAAAAAAATGTCAGGCATTAATGGCTTAAACTAGATTCATGTTACAAATGTAAAAGGGTCATTCCACGTCAAGTGATCCAAAATCTGAGAAAAATTTTACCTTACATTTTTGTATTTCTTTCACATTTGGCTCATCAATTGTACCCCTTGAGGTAATCAAAAGTCTCAATTTTTGGATTTTTATCTCTATTATTTTTTCATTTATGAGACTTTGAACTTTGGAAAAACCCTCGTTTTTCCAAGGATAAGGGTACATAAAAGGGACCATAACTCGGCACCAAATATAGATAGAACAATTTGGTAAATGGCATTTTAAAGTACGTTAGTTGCCGCTTAATCTGATATGCAACATGACTAATTTGATAGAAATTTTCTTTTTCAAAAAATGAAATTTAAATTTCAAATTTAAATTTCTCGAAAAACATATAATGAATTTTTTTGAAAAAATTCTCAAAAATTCTTGTGTATTTCATCTATGTTTGTACAAATTTTTAGATTGGGATCTCAATGGGATCATATTTTTTTGAATTTTTGAATAAAACTGTATAGGAAAAAAATGATATTTTTTAGATTCTATTTATTTAAATACTAAGTTCTCTTGCTTGTGATGGTCTAAAAAGTAGTGAACAAACATGAATATGTTTAAAGTGAGCTAGCATGAGCTTATAGATTTGTCAGGTTCACCCCCCTCCCCCTTCCTCCCCCGCACAACCACTCTTTTTTAATTCAAAACTGTTCAAAATGTTTAAAAAAAACAAAAACTCCTTGATACAAAATGAATAGTAAACTTATTTAAAGTGGGGAAATGGGTTTCCTTATAACTAGACGAAGTATCCCCCTCCCCACCCAAATATACCATTCACACTATACTAATATGACGTCTAACCTGGGGATTGAGTTGAGGATTATTTTCACCCTAGGTATATACATTGTTTTTCAGACGAAGTGTTTCTTTTCGATCCGAACTTCAAAGTGTACTTCCATTCAATATCTGAAATTTAACTTTATGATTCATTTCATCTTCTACTCCAGCACCAATCTTCAATTTTGAAGGGAGGAAATAAATGGGTCGCCCCAATATCATAGCAAACAGCAAAATAGCACTGTTTCGCCTTGTTCTCATCGTTTTTTCTATTCTTTTCGCACAAAACTGAAAATAAATCAAAATATCAGATCATATGTCTGTGTCCCCATAACTATCTTTCCACATTATCTAGTGTGCAGCTGTTATTTAATTTTTTTAATCGTTTGTGTTCTTTTTCATTTTGTTGTAAAGGAAAGTAATGCAGCAAGATATATCTATATATATATATATTAAACAAACACTGCTTTTTTGAGCACAACCTCACATGTTGTTTAACTTCTTTACAGATTGCTCCCCCCCCCCTTACCCTACCTTTCCACTCCAAACTTTTATTTTTTTTATCATCCCGCCTAGCCCCATTTCAAAGCCTTAGTCTCTACTGATGTCTGGTAGTGTTTCAGTTTGTTCTGTTTGTTACTCTTTCCTATTAGCTCATGAGCTTTGTCCAATAAGAGAAAGGAAAGGCAGTGATGGGGACTGACATATAACGTGACACTTTAATTTCTTTTCAGTTTTGTGTAAAAATAATGGGAAAACATTATGAGAACAAGGGGAAACAGTGCTATTTTGCTGTTTGCTATGATCTTGGGGCGACCCATTTATTCCCTCCCTTCAAAATTGAAGATTGGTGCTGGGGGAGGGGATGAAATGAACCATAAGTTTAAATTCAGATTTTGAATGGAAGTACACTTTGTGAAGTTCGGATTGAAAACGAAACACTTCGTCTGAAAAACAATATATACCTAGGGGGAAAATAATCCTCAAATCAATCCCCAGGTGAGACGTCATATTAGTATAGCGTTAATGGTATATTTGGGTGGGGGAAGGGTTGTACTTTGCCTTGTTATAAGGAAGCCCATTTACCAACTTTAAACAAGTTTACTGTTCATTTTGTATCAAAGAAGCTTTTTTTTAGCATTTTAAACAGTTTGGGGGGAAAATGGTTGGGTCAGGAAGGAAGGGAGGGGGAGCTGACCAATCTACAAGTTAATGCTAGCTCACTTACCTAGAGTAAAAATAATAGTCAATTCAATCCCCAGGTTAGACGTCATAATAGTACAGCGTTAATGGTATATTTGGGTGGAGGAGGGGGATACTTCGTCTAGTTATAAGGAAACTCATTTACCAACTTTAAATAAGTTTACTATTCATTTTGTATCAAAGAGTTTTTTTTTTAAACATTTTGAACAGTTTTGAATTAAAAAAGAGTGGTTGTGCGGGGGAGGAAGGGGGAGGGGGTGAACCTGACAAATCTATAAGCTCATGCTAGCTCACTTTAAACATATTCATGTTTGTTCACTACTTTTTAGACCATCACAAGCAAGAGAACTTAGTATTTAAATAAATAGAATCTAAAAAATATCATTTTTTTCCTATACAGTTTCATTCAAAAATTCAAAAAAATATGATCCCATTGAGATCCCAATCTAAAAATTTGTACAAACATAGATGAAATACACAAGAATTTTTGAGAATTTTTTCAAAAAAATTCATTATATGTTTTTCGAGAAATTTAAATTTGAAATTTAAATTTCATTTTTTGAAAAAGAAAATTTCTATCAAATTAGTCATGTTGCATATCAGATTAAGAGGCAACTAACGTACTTTAAAATGCCATTTACCAAATCGTTCTATCTATATTTGGTGCCGAGTTATGGTCCCTTTTATGTACCCTTATCCATGGAAAAACGAGGGTTTTTCCAAAGTTCAAAGTCTCATAAATGAAAAAATAATAGAGATAAAAATCCAAAAATTGAGACTTTTGATTACCTCAAGGGGTACAATTGATGAGCCAAATGTGAAAGAAATACAAAAATGTAAGGTAAAAAACGTTGGATCACTTGACATGGAATGACCCAAAGTGCAGTTTAGCTTACGGTCTTTGTTACGAAAGATATATTAGTAAATATGAACTTCTTACTGACAAAAGATAAATTTGAATATTTACAACTGTAAAATTGAGATTACGAGCAAAATGCGCCATAATTTGTTTTTCTCTCGCTAAAGTAACCGTCAAGAAATCTAGCCCAGGTCTGGTTTAAGTTAAATTTTCAACTTCATTTACTTTGAGGGGAGAGGGGGGGGGGGTCAAACAATGTTCACATTTGATTAAGAAAAAATGAATCTCCCACTGGAGGAAAATCCTACATATGCTACTAGTTGATTTATTTAAAGTTCAATTCACTACGAACAAAAATTATCTTTGCACTTTCTCTAACGACAGGGGTCCGCTCCGAACTTTTACTCATGGAAGGGGTCCACTGCTTAAAAAGTTTGGGAAGCCCTGTTCTATTTTAATTCATTTCCAGTAGCGATTGTAATTTGCGATCGCCTGTTCCACTTGAATTCCTGTCTTTGCAAAAAGGTTTTCAAGAACATTATCATTTCACAAGTTTCACGATACAAAAAAATTTGCAACAATAATTCAAATCTAGACTCAGTAATAAGACAATTGATTGTAACTTTAACTGAAAACTGCTACCCCGCGAAATTGAAACAAATTGAAGTTCCAGATCTTCCTCCTCGCACCTCGGATGAACCTAAGGAAGTATTTTATCATTCATTGTCAATCTTTGGAATTTCCAGACTTTCAATTTATTTTACTTAAAATTTTTAGCTTCAATGATTTTAAATCCCTCAGACTCCAGTGTAGAAAAGTCAATAATTTCTTGAAAAATGTACTTCTGTTTTTTGAAGAGTATGTCGATGATCTTAGCTAAATGTTACCCTTCAAATGCTTATCAGTTCGTTTTGTGAAAGAAAAATAAATTAAAGGTATTATTTTATTTATTAATATTTTTAGTTTAAAAGTGATTGGTTATAATTGCTTTACTGCCTACATTTTACTTCAAGTTAAAGTTAGGTACTCATATTTTTAACAATATCGACAGGGCTTTTCTTTATGATAAAAGATTTGGAGGCCCATAGGCATTTGAAATGAGAGGGTCCCTTCTCCATATGGATTTGACAAATGAGATTTTAAATACAGTGAACTCTCACTTATACACCGCCTCCTTTATGCGCCTTTTTCACTTATACGACGGTTTTCAATGGTCCCAGCTCATTCTATAGCATAATAATGATAATATCATTCGTTTATGCGTCGCTCTAAAGATAAATATTTCACTTATGCGCCGAATTTTTTGTAAAATATTATAAATATATTAATTTTCTTTAAAAAAAAAGCATGTTTCCTCATTTTCTTCTTTAATCTTTCGCCTTTATTGCTCACGGAAGGCCTTTTTTTCCATATGAACTAGAATTCGGAGAGGAACAATTATTTATTATGTATCGTTTTAAAGGGAACAATTTGTGATTAGGTACGCTACAATTTTTGTTTTCTCTTTATCATTGTAGTTACGTTACAGTAATTGCCAAATGCCAAACCGCAGTAATATGTCCCTTTTCTATACAAACATTCTTGTTCATACTCTCATTAGAACTTACGATGCATTTTAGACCTTTAAATAGGCTTGTTCGTTCGCTTATGCGTCTCTTTCAGTTATGCACCTTTTTCTGTTGGTCTTTTGGGCCGGCGCATAAGTGACAGTTCACTGTAACTTCAGTCAACTCTCATTTATACGCCGCCTCATTTATGCGCCTTTTTCACTTATACGACGATTTTGAATGGTCCCAGCACATTCCATATCAAAATAATGATAGTATCATTCGTTTATGCGTCACTCTAATGATAAATATTTCACTTATACGCCAAATTTTTCGTAAAATGTAAAAAATATACAGTAGACCCTCGTTATATCGCTCATTCGGATATATCGCTCTTTTCTTTTGTCTCCCAAAAAGAAAAAGAAAACTTTTAGTTCGAAACCATTTTTGAGAAAATATGTAAGATGCTCAGAAAAGGTCTCTTTGTCATTTATTTTGTCATCAATGAACTAAACGAACGTTCTTCTATTCATCTGAATTCGCTGAAAAGAAGCAGCAAATTCCTGTCACCCAAACTTACATACTGCAGAGACAGTTTGGAAACTACTGGACACTAGGGTGGAGTGAAAAAATGAAAGTACAAAATAAGTTTAGCCTGTGTGCGGAAAAGTTGCCCCTTATGAAGCTTATTTATTGTACAAAATTTTAGCAAAATAAAATAATATCTTTATCTGCCTATCTGGCCTTGAATTTTAAGTATTTTGCTTAATTTCTCACCTATATGGCAAAAACGAAATGATAAAAGTATAACATATCTCATTTGAAGTTACGAATGATTGGCACTAAACTTCATTATTTGAAATAAATAGTCAGTTAATAAGTGAATGACCTTGGCAATTGTAGGATGATCTTTAAGTGTACAACGGTACATAGCGCTTGCGCACCGCGCGTGCTCTTCCTGGCAGCCCAATGTTTACGTTCACTTATTTTGCTACTATCAATTGCGGTTTCTTTTCTTCGAGTTAGCTGAACTCCAATCGTAAGAACGTTCCTTTTAGTTTATATTACGTGTAAGCCATTTTTTCCCGTCCACGTGAGTATTTCTATGTAGTTATCACAAGTTACTTAGGGCATTTCAAAATGCCCAAGACTCGATCACAAGACTGAAGTCCATTGTTTGGAACTCCTGAAATCTTCAAACATAATATTCTACATACGTATTCGGGTGTTATAAGACATAATTACATATACGCCTATAATTTTTATAAACAAATTGAAAATAACCTGCTTATATAGATGTGTGTTCCCGTGTAAGGAATGATCTTAAATGCTTATGGGGGGGGAGAAGTTCACTTCCTTCTATATCGATCAACAAATATAATCTAAGGTAAGATAGTACTATACGAAATATCGTAATGTTAAAAAGAATTTAAAACAAAAAGATGTACTATTTTTTTTCAAAAGGGTTGTGTCTTTTAGAAAATCAGTTGAGCAAAATCTGTTTGATATTGCATTACGAAAATGCAAGGATTTTGTTCTCTGTTCTTGCAAAATTAAAGTTCCTATAACTGAAAGGGCATTTTTAACGGATCAAAGAACACTAGGTAAAATGATAATTGGAAATGCGGATACAAAAGCAAGCAAAATTATTGAAAAGTGATTAAAACGGAACGGCAGAGCAGCTGAAAGAGCTAAAAATACTCAACTGCAAGATATTGTGGAAACAACAGGTAGACTTTCTACTTCTAATACAGGACAGATTTTGAATTTTTCTAATTCTTCTCATTCTTCTCACGAAAATGAAGTTACGATATCTGCCTATGAACAACTTAAAACGAAAAGCACAATTATAAGTCAAGATTCTCCTTCAACTTCGCAAATGAGAACTAGACTTCCAAATGTAGCACAGGCCTGTGACAGAACTGGTGTGTCCGATAGGTCAGCTTCAATCCTCATAAATGCTGCTTTGCAAGATATAGGAATAATTACGAAAGAAGATTCTTTTAAAGTAGTCGATAGTAGTAAAATTAGAAAGGAAAGGAATAAAAACTGTCTTGATTTGAAAAGGAAAAATGAAGAACTCTCTTCATCAGAAGAATCTGGATTGTACTTCGACAGTCAAAAAGACAAGACTTTAATTCAAATTAAGAAGGAAAAAGGAGAGCTAAAAGAACAATCACAGAAGAGCATATTGCTTTAGTTTTAGAGCCTGGATCTAAAAATGTTGACCATGTCACTCCCAAATCTAATAGTTTAAATGCCAATGCCATAAAAATTAGCATATTAAGTTTTTTAGAGAAAAGTGCTGACATTTCTAAGGTACAAGCGTGTAACGGAACAGTGGTCAATACAGGATCTAAAAATGGTTTAATAAGACAAATTGAGCTCTCTGTTGGACGACCTTTACAATGGTTTATTTGCTTATTACATACTAATGAATTACCGATACGTCATCTAATGGAGCATTTTGATGGAACAATTACAGCCCCTAAAGGGTTTTGTGGAAACATTGGGGGGGAGGGGGGAGCTAGAATCTTGTAAAGGTATGCCTGTAGTTCACTTTTGAAAGGATAGAAGTAACTTTGCCCGAGATTGCCTGTAATGAATTTAGCACGGACCAGCGGTATCTCAACGAAATGTGAACTGGAATTTTAAATGGAAAAATTCCGTTCAACTTGTCACCAAATGCTCCAGAAAAAATGAGTCATGCCAGATGGCTAACGAAAGCAAATAGAATTTTGCGACCCATCGGAGAACTTGAGAATATTAACACAATATGTTATTAGAGTAGGCATGCATATGGTTTGATATTAAATTTAAATCATTATGTCGGTATGGTAGTCAACATTTTTACAGCATAATAAAAAAATCTTGATTTCTACCTAAAGAGCTAAAGAATATAGTAGATAAAACACTGCGATGAAACGTTTATTTTGGGAATCCGGAGAAAATTATACTATTTATGCTGTCTAATGATCGAACACACGTGAGAAAGTTGGACCGTCAAAGATTTTTAGAGTGTAGACGGATGGCTGAACTCGATAAAAATGTTCGAGAATTCAAGATTCTCATTGTACATTTCAACGTAGATAACTACCCAACAAAAACATAAATGTGAAAAAGGAGCCAAGTTCGGTTGAAACAACGTTTAGGCAGTTTGAAGCAGCGGTGCCACCGACAAAAGAGTTGAAATCTAACAGGCTCCAAGTTCTATAGCTGTTCTGTTAACTACAGTCGTGAGAGTTATTGAAATGTTCATTAATTTAATTTAATAACATTTCGTTAGTTCCTTTCATATCGGCTTCGGAACTGGGCAAGTTCATTTCTAACTGACGGAAGTCGGACTTTTTTGAACGTAACTTCGTGATGATTAAAACTTGCCCAGTTCCGAAGCCGATATGAAAGGAACTAACGAGATGTTATTAAATTAAATTAATGAACATTTCAATAACTCTCACGACTGTAGTTAACAGAACAGCTATAGAACTTGGAGCCTGTTAGATTTCAACTCTTTTGTCGGTGGCACCGCTGCTTCAAACTGCCTAAACGTTGTTTCAACCGAACTTGGCTCCTTTTTCACATTTATGTTTTTGTTGGGATATCATGCATTTTTGAAAAGCCGAAATAACGGTTAGGGATGCACCGATTAATCGGCAGTACCGATTAATCGGCCATAATCGGCCACTTTGCCGATTATTAATAATCGGCAAAATCGGGCCGATTAATCGGCGGAAAAAATATTTTTTAAATATTATTTTTTAAAGTAAACCTTCACTAAGAAATTATGATGAATAATTTTATTAACAGTAATAATAATCCTCACCGTTGATGTAAAGTTTTTAATACATTAATTCTCCTATTTTGAATAAAAATGCACATAGTTAATGTAGCAACATTTGTCATGCGTCGATACTTTTCTCCTTGCTTTTAGATAATTTTCAATTTTCACAAAGAATAAAAGTCTTGAATTACATAGCTACTAATAAATTGGAAATTGAAACTGAAAGAACTTCAAAATTGGATTGCTCACCACACAGACTCCCCTCCTTTTTTTTTTGAATTTTCATGTCTAGTTTACATAATTAACAATTTGTTGATGCAATATTATTGACAATAATATGAAAATTAGTTAGTAAAATTTGATAAAATTTTGAAATTATTTTAGGAAAATTAGGAAAATGGAAGAAAAAATTAGGAACTATTTCAAAAGTTGGAATTGTAAAAAAAAAACCGAAGAAAAAACTGTAACGGTGAAATTGGTAGCAATGAAAGCCATTTTAATCATTAATCGGCTTGACCGATTAATCGGCCGATTATCAACTGCCGATTAATCGGTAATCGGTAATCGGCCAATTTGCTTATCGGTGCATCCCTAATAACGGTTATGCTTTCATTTAGACACAAATTAATACACACATAACATGAGATTTCAGTTACGCTGACAACGCAGATATAACATAGGCCATGCTACATTCGACATATTTTTAACTTTAATGATTTTACTCGTAATTCAAATAAATAATAGGAGACGCTGCAATTTATGATCAATGACGAAAGAAACAGGTAAAACAAGTAAATTTTCTTCGTGTTTACCCCATATTTTCCTTAAAAGAGGAATAGAATATTTTAACTACTTGGTTAATATCTTAAGTCACTGCAAGGTGGCATAGTCAATCTCTAGAATTCGAATTATTTATTTCATCTTGATAAACCATTTTAATCTTCCGTCAAGGCAAACTAAGCCTTGAAACAGCTTACAATAAAACATTTGATTTTAAACTTAAGTATTTATTTTTGGCAACGTTTTACAAGCATTTTGGCGCATTTGTTTGACGAACCATTTATAAATCGCGCCAAGATACTCATAAAAAAAATGCTTTTTTTCTTGCTTTTTTAATGTAGTTTTTGGACTTTTTAGATTTTTCCCATAGTTAGTGTATGGAAATCTACCTTGATGCCAAATTTTAAGATTCTGAGACACTTGGAAGTAGGTAAACATTTTGATGAGTGAGTGTATAATCTAAATAAGAAAATCGCCATATTTTCACTTTTCAAATATTAATAACTTTAAAACTAAAAGAGATATATTCATAAAATTTAGGATTATGGGTGTTCTATGTCACTCTAATAGACTTACAAAATTTAAAGCATGTAGATGAAGTAGTTCTTGAGAAACGGAGGGGTCGAAAGTAGCCTGAAATGGTTCGTGTAAAGATACACTAGCAGATGTGCAGCGCGAACTTGGCTGACACACTGCCGTGTGTCTTGATATGGATTTAATTGACTGAAATTCAGTTAACCTTACCGAGCACCCGATTACGAAGTCTATTTCTTCTAATGAGAT
>JAXGGA010009824.1:0-49691 GCA_038373865.1 Uloborus plumipes
ATTTTTTTTTCTTTTACAAAGCGAACTGATATAAGCATTTGAAGGGAAACATTTAACTACGATCTTTGGCTTACTTTTCAAACACGGTAGTTCTTTTTTTTTTTAAGAAATTATTTTCTTTTCTACACTAGAATCTGGCGGAATTAAAATTATTGAAACTTAAAATTTGAAGGAAAATAAATTACAAATCTGAAAATTCATAAAATTGACACTGAATAACAAAATACTTCCTAACATTCTTCCGAGGTGCAAGAAAGAAGCTCTTGAACTTTAATTTGTTTCTTTCCTAACTTGCGACTAATTGTCTCAACTATAAAACAACCGGTTTCGTACATGTTTACAATTTCGATTTTCGCTACACTTTTGTTACTCTGTTTTTTCTTTTAAATACCCATCGCCCCCTATCACCCCTCAAATGGCGCACCTGGGGGCACACCCTGGGGGCACCCTGGCCGATCGCACCTGGGGGCGATCGGCCCCCAGGTGCCTCCAGGTAAGCACTATGTTAGACGATTACATTTAGACACAACAGAGAGCTACGTGACTTTTCTCTTGTGTCATTCTTGACTACAAAATAGGCACTGCTGCTCTTATTTGTTGCTATTCCGCGCTTACATTTTTTTTGTAAGCTCACTTGCAAACCCAATTCAAAACGAGAAGCTAAATCTGCTTTTGCACATTATAAACATTAGTTTTTTATATACACTGGAGTAAGTCCTCATTTTAAATTCAAAAAAGCCGTACTTCAGTTGGCTACAAACTTATTTCCCTAAATGAAAGTTTTTATTTTAGAATTTTCTCTTCAATTATAAAAAGCTCAAGTTTTTATAATTTTCATCGTAGTTCTTAGTAGTTCCATAGACAATAGAATTTCTTTACAATTATTGACCTTTTCTTTTGAATTATCAAAAGTTTATTAATTTGCATTAAATTCCCTTTTGTTCTCCTTTTGTCTTTAGTTTTTTATTTCATCTTCGCAATTTTTAGTTTTGGATTTAGTTATTTTAAATTTTCTTCAATTAGAGCTTTTATCTTTGAGATTAATTTTTCCTCTTAGTCATTAAAATTTTTCTCGTAGTCGTTAAAACTTTTCAACACTGCTTGGGCTCATTTGCACTCATCAATAAAAGCTGGCTCGAATAATGTGTATGTGAAATGCTAGTTATCAAAAGATCCTCGCTTGAAAGGTGATTATCCTCATGGCAGGTTCTAACAACGAAAGCTGTTTGGATTATTCCTTAATGTATGAAATTCAAAAGTTTCTGCAACATCCTTATTATTCAGAGTTATTTATAGGGTAAGTGCTCCAGTAGTCGGCCAGTTTCCAGTAGTCGGCCACAATGACATAAAACTCCTCATAAATAGTACATTTTTAATTCAAAATCAGATATGACGCATTCACAGATTCACACATTCATGTACCTATCCTCAATCATCAACCAGTGGCAGCTCAGTTTTGGGTACTTTTTTTAAAATTAGTAATGAATCATTTCATTTTGAATGGTGATTCAAAATGCTTCAAAATCATTTCATTTTGAATCACCAGTCAAAATGAAATGACTCATTACTAATTCAAAAAAAGAGTACCCAAAACTTAACTGCCACTGGTGGATGATTGAGGATAGGTACATGCCATCATCCATGATTGCGATTCTGCTAATTTTTCAGCTAAGATGATTCTGTGGCCGGTTACTGGAGCATTAACTAGTGTTGACAACAGCTTGAATTTTACCATAATTTTTTTTTAATTTCTGAAACAAGTAAGTGGTTCACTATCAGAAAGGTTCATTCTAAAGTTTTACCTTGTTTTTGTTGCTGTATTGATAATTGAAAGTTCTAGGTTACCCAAGATCAACAAAAGATCTCTTAAATGCCGACTACTGGTGCTTTTACCCTAGTTGTTGCAGAAAAACTTCCAGATGAAGGCCTTTTTCTATTAGAGCAAATTAGTTGCTTTTCTTTTTTTCTCCCGGAAAAATTCCAAATTGTATCATATCAGTCTCCAAAACAGTAATTTGTAAGTAATTTTATCAAACATTTTGCTGCAGCTTCTTGATTTTCTTATTGTGAAAATCAAAGTAATATATTTCTTAAGTAGATGTACAACATATTTAAAAAATTTCTCTATCCTATAATACAACTTGTTTCCCAGAAAATAAGACCCGGTATTATATAAATTTTTGTTGTAAAAAGGGTAGCTAGGGATTACTTTCAGGAGCAGTTTTCTATGCCCAATAATAACATCTGCTTTTTCAAATGTTAATTCTTGAGTATTAGCTTTTGGAGAAAACAACCACTTCACTCTTTACTGAATAATCCATTTACAGATGAAGTTATTAGGGTAGATGAAGTTATTAGGGAACGTATTTTTTATTTTTAAAAATTCATGGCATCATTAAAAATCGTAGTATTTGGCACATGATAGTATAAACATTTTTGATGATATATATAGTTGTTTATGAAACTTTGGGAGAACTTTTATAGTTCTGAATCAGGTTTTTTAGGGGGGGAGGGGTTGAAATGAATAGAAACTGCCCCAGGTCTTGTGAATGAACACCCCAACAAGTAGACAAACACAGCAGTTTCTAGTCAGTTTCTTTCTGGGAATGTATAGAACGAAGCGATAACTTAGTTGCTTAATGTTTGATTTAAATCAATGAGTTGATAATCATTACATTTCAAGTCAAAAAAATAGAAGGAAAAAAGTCTTAAATGAAATGTTTTAGTTTATTCAGCAATTCTGTTACAAGCAGCTATGACAGTAAAAAAAATAAGCATTACTAAATTTGGTGAATTTTATGCAGAAATACTGAATGTGAACATGATATAAATTTACAAAGAAAACTTTAGTCTCAAAATGTTTAGAGAAAGCGGTTTGAAGAAAAAGAAATCTTAAAAGAATTTTGATGTAAAAACATTTTATTTTTATGCACGTTTTGATTCGATGCAACTTCTGAAAATCAATTTTCTCTCACTACGTGTTTAAACAATGAAAATATGAAAATATTTTTCAAACTTAAGCATATTCCGATAGTTTGTGAAGAAATTTGGTTGGGATGTTTTTCGGAAAACAAATTGATATGCTTTTTATTGGAGCAAATGCTAGCGAAAAGGAAAGATAAAAATATTTGCCAGTATTAAAGTTGTGAGAAATCGAAAAGATGCCGTACGTGATTTCCACTTTATTTTTATTTTTACTTTTTAAGCACAGCTTCAATTTCTTATCCAGGAAATCTTTTTTAGAAAAATGTTTTCTCTTCCCTGACGGTTCAAGTGAAGAAAAATAAGTTTATAATGCTAAAAAAGCAATAAGTTCTAAGTGCTGCTTCCAAGTAATTTAACGTGTACGGATAAATCGTTTATAAATGTAACTGAAATTCCTGTTTACGATTGTTTTCAAAGTACTATTTAAAATCTACTCTCGAATGCTGTTTTTCACTATATTGTAATATTCAATATAAAATAGCAAAATTATGAAAATCTTGTTGTGCTATGAATTAATGGGGGAGAATTTTCCAAACGTTTAGAATATTTTTTTTGTTCAAAGTTTCCCTAGTTTTATTAAAATGTATATATTTTACATTATTTTGTATTGATATAGTTATTGTTTTTTTTTTTTTTTTTTTTGTATTGTGTACGAGTGTGAATTTATTGTTCACCGTAAAATCTTTTTTTTATTTCATACCTAAAAAAAATCTATATTTTGTGAAATTGTGAACTTTATGTAGCTCAAAACTTTGACGTGATTAACTGAAACTAAGATAAATTTTAGGCTTGGAAGTCAAAAGTTATTCAAAAAGAAAAAAAAAACCCCGCAGAGTGATCTAAGTCAGTCAAATTTCTGTTCCCCACTGTAATCAAATAAACCAACAATATGAAGTTGAAATTGCTTTTTGCTAATTAAACTTGGTGTTTCATTAGAATGGGGCAGATCAAGTTGGCTGAATCTCAATAACAAGAGTTCTATTAACAGTTTTAATAGGCAAATGGCAGTAGTTTGACTGCAAATGTGACTTATATTAACCCATTAATGCCTGACATTTTTTTACAAAGATATTTTGTATACTGGTTACAAACAGTATTTAATGGACGTGAAAAATAATAAAAAAAATATTATGTAAAAAATAATTGTTTTATTAAGGAAAGAAAACTCGTCCCTTAAAAGTTACGATAGACCCCAGAGGGTACATACTTGTTTTACTGAAAAAAATTTCTGCCTACGATATAGTATTTAAAAAGACATTTTATAAGAAGAAATAAAATCAGCAATTAACATAAACTGGGATGCTGGGAATAACTTTGAAAAGTTAGCTTTTTTCTGGAGATTGTGAACGATGTCATCTATATATATAAAAGAAAGTCGTGTTAGTTACACTATTTATAACACAAGAACGGCTGTACCGATATGGCTAAAAATTGGTGGGTAGGTAGCTTAGAGCCAGGAGACGGACATAGGCTATAATTTATGTGTGTCAGTTACACAAATAGAAAAACTGTGTTATTGACTAAGCCTTTTTACTAAGCCTTTTTTGGTCACCTCCATGGCTGAGCGACATAAAGCACACGGTCTGGCAGGTTCCGGAACGCAGTAAACAGGTTGTAAGTTAGCGTTGCGTTGAGTGTTATTTGACTTTTTCGTGAAATCTTCTATATATATAAAAGAAAGTCGTGTTAGTTACACTACTTATAACTCAAGAACGGCTGTACCGATATGGCTAAAAATTGGTGGGTAGGTAGCTTAGAGCCAGGAGACGGACATAGGCTATAATTTATGTGTGTCAGTTACATAAATAGAAAAACTGTCTTATTGACTAAGCCTTTTTACTAAGCCTTTTTTGACACCTCCATGGCTGAGCAACATAAAGCACACGTTCTGGCAGCTACCGGTGCGCAGTAAACAGGTTGTAAGCTAGCGGTGC
This sequence comes from Uloborus plumipes, assembly GCA_038373865.1. Lineage (NCBI taxonomy): Eukaryota > Metazoa > Arthropoda > Arachnida > Araneae > Uloboridae > Uloborus > Uloborus plumipes. The sequence goes on from JAXGGA010009824.1 coordinate 4,920, forward strand.
GTTGAGTGTTATTTGACTTTTTTGTGAAGTAAATTACAAACAAACGCGTTACTTCTCTTGAAATTTATATGTGATAAGCTGTCAGAAACGATTGTCACTTAAGAGTTTTTACGCTTCTGAGCCTGAGAGGTAGAGAGCGCTTGATGGGATAGCTCCTGCACTGCAGTTAAAGAGGTTGTTCTTCTCACTACTATTCTATCTTCTATGTATATATAAAAGAAAGTCGTGTTAGTTACACTACTTATAACTCAAGAACGGCTGTACCGATATGGCTAAAAATCGGTGGGTAGGTAGCTTAGAGCCAGGAGACGGACATAGGCTATAATTTATGTGTGTCAGTTACATAAATAGAAAAACTGTCTTATTGAATAAGCCTTTTTACTACGCCTTTTTTGACACCTCCATGGCTGAGCGACATAAAGCACACGTTCTGGCAGCTACCGGTACGCAGTAAACATGTTGTAAGTTAGCGGGGCGTTGAGTGTTATTTGACTTTTTCGTGAAATAAATTATAAACAAACACGTTACTTCCCTTGACATTTATATGTGATAAGCTGTCCGAAACGATTGCTCATTCCTAGGATCCCGATAATCCCAACCGATATGCCGTTTGAATTTAAAAGACTTCAATTTCCGATCCGTCTTGCATTTGTCATGACCTTTACCAATTTACAAGGCCAATCCTTAAAAGTTTGTGGTTTTGAATCTAGAATATCACCGTTTCTCCCACGGTCAATTATATGTGGCATGTTTACGGGTCGGAAGACCATCTGTGTTGTTTCTTTTTGCGCCTGATAATAAAACAAAAAATGTTGTGCAACACAAGGTACTTTGGTGAAGAGCAACCTATGTACTAAAATACAGAAACAATAATGAATGATTAATGTAGGTACTTAATTTTTTTTGTATTTTCTAATAATAAAAAACTTAATAAATTCAAAAACTTTCTTATTTATCGCCTTTAAAGCGGAACAGAGTTCGCCGGGTCAGCTAGTTTTTGATAAAGATCATATTAAAACTGCTACAGAACACACTTTACAATGGTTATGTGCTGTAATCTGTTAATAACGAATTGAAACAATACCAAGGTACTAATTGAAAATTATTATTTGGTTGAAATGTGCATTTTGGGGAAATTCAGACCCTTTTTTGGACCGTCCCTAAAAAGGGACGCTAGGCACTAATGGGTTAAGTTCTAGAATTCATTTTAAAATGAATATCATAAGACGACAAATATTAAACCTCTTGGCAAATGTCAGGTAAAATTGCACAAGCACTTTTCTTTGTTTTCTTCTCTATATAATTTACATAACTGATTGTTGTCATGGGAACTACCTGGTTCTTAGCAAATCCAACTTAGAACTAGATGGTTCCTATGGTGACAGACAGCTCTTGTGAAAACTTAGGAAAAATAGAGGGAGGGAAACTCTTTTTGAGGCCAAATATACGGTTAAGAAAGTTGTGAAGTTCTTTCTATTACTCTTTTCCATTCCAAGCAGATTCCATTTTAATCAACAAGTGTGCCTTGTATATATTCTAAAATAAACAACTCAAGAGCCTTTTGAAGAAGGAAATTAAAATTTTGTAATCAGTTTTAGAATAGCTCAGTAAACGTTCTAATTAAAATTCTTAATTTGCTTTTATTCACCCCTTTTTTGGTTTATTTTTTCTTCTCATTTAGGTGGTGGATTTTTTTCGAAAATTCATGACCTTTGTTTTAATTTGCCTCTAGAATTTTTAGCGTTAAAAAAGTCTTTGCTTCGTGCATTGTAAAAGACAAACTAAATATTTAATAGTGAAGATCGTTTTTTTTCTCTCTCTCTTTTTTTTTAACTCGCAAACTACTCATTCTGCTACATTCAACATATTTGAACTGAAAAATTCGTTTGAAATTTTAATTGAGATTAGTCTGAAAAGTTTTTCAGTAGAAAATTAATATCCTGTTTTAATGCGTAAAAATCGAACCATTGAGGAAATTGCGCAATGTTCTAATTGGCAATATCAGTCAAAGGAGCCAATTGCATGGCTATTTTGTATGATAAAGGTTAAATTCTCTAGAAATATATTTTTAACTTTTATTTGGTGCAAAAATCGAAGGGCAATGATACGGCTAAAGTAAGAAATGTATTTATTTTTGGAAAAAGAGCGAAAACTAATAGCAAAAAGTTCACTTAAAATACGCAGAATCTTCAAGCTAGGTGAAAGTGATCTCACAATCATAAACCCGTAACAAACCCATACATACTAGGTGTAAAAGAAAAGAGTGGGATAGAGAAAACAATTTTTTTTTTCATTTTATCCTTACGCTGAGCTATTTTTCCGTGGATTTCCTTGATTATCTTCTATTTAGGCAAGGTTAATTGCAAACAGAAAAAAGTGTTCATCAAGCTTATCCTGCACAGTACTTGGGCGGTCTTGTTCATCCAAAGGTGGATCTAACAATAGATCCCCTCATGATAAATCTTTCTTATCGTCAACAACCTTTTGGAATTTGTCTGACTTGTGTCAGATGAGAGGATTAATAATAAGCAAGACTGTTCAACTTGTCTCTAATTAAGATTGACTTCATATGAGGATTTGCTTCATATGGGGAACATTTCTACGTACTTATGAGGAAGGATATAGAAATAAAGAATTTTTAAAATATCAGTATCTGTATGGTAAGATCGACTGAGACAATTAAGAAAATACTTCTAGTGTACAAATCTGCTAAGAAAGAGCGAAGATTATTCATTCGTAGACAAAAAAAAAGTGTTAAGAAACTATTGTGCAGTGCGATAGCTGTTCGGTAACTTAAGGCACCATTCTAGAAATAGTTCTGCGAGCGAGTTGTTGGCAACAAAATTTGGTATCTATATTGTGAAGTTAACGCATTATTTGTGAGGTAGCATTAAAAACTTTTAAGTCCACAAATTTGATAAGAAAGATGTTTGTTTATTCGCTCTCTGATTAAAAAGAAGTAAAGAAACAGCTGTGTAATCCGATAATTTACGCCGATATATTAGAAATGATTCCACAGTCAGCCTGTCAGTCCCAAATTACTAGTATCTGTATTATAAAGTAGACAAAAATGCTAATTTTTTTTTTCGGCTTACAAGATTACCAAGAAAAACTTTTTATTCGTCCTTCAATGAAAAATGTTATGTCTTCATAACTTCTGCTGCTATACCAGAAATTGTTCTGTGACCAACCTGTTGGCCATCTCTACTTTAAGGTGACATTCAAGCTCAGCTCAATATATTTCTAACAGCCATAGTCTCCAGCCGACTTCAACATCAGTCAGACACACCCGCACCGCTGATTGAAGCCTTTTGATTGGTTGAAGTATGTTATTGTGAAGGATGTTTGCTTTTTTAAAGTTTTCAAGAATTCTTTGATATTTCTGAAGAAGTCTAATGCAAAGGAGTGACTTTCCTGGATCACCTTTGCCAACATCTTTGCATTTCATTTTCTGAACCTGTTTTGTTACCTTTCGTGCTGTCAAGATATTGCAGACAGAAGGTTGACGGTTGAAGACTGAGCGCGAGAATGCTTTTTTGAGCTGGATTCTATTTCATCAAAACAACAGATTGGCGTTTTCATATATGAATAAGCAGAAGCCCTCTGCTTATTCATATCTCATTCTATCTCTACGGAGATAGAAATGGTTGCGTAAATATCGCCTTCAAAGTATTTTGGCATTTAACTTTCTTCTACGAGACCAGGTGTCCATGTTCGTAACAAAACTTCGTCACATGAAATAATTAAACTAAATTACTTACCATACTTCTTTCACTCTCACGGAGGGGGGGGGGGAGAGTGCTCATACCTACAATGGAACATTCCCAAAGACTCCGTTCATACTACGAATAGAGTAACAGGATGTGCTTTTTATGCATATGCACACTCCCAATCAACGAACTCGTTGTGATTTTCTTTTTTACGCTGAATACTGTAAGATTTCAAAGTAATCCAACTTTTGTCGCCAGCTTTCCTCGTCTTTTTGTTTGAAATTGATGAAAAACCCTGCTTGCAGTTGAAACTTTGCAATATTTCTTGAATCGAGCTATGGGACATCAAAAAAATCTTTAGATAGTTGTAACAACAGTATTTCAAATTTCTAAAATTTAACCGGATAAAATGTGAGCACATAAGATATGCGTTCCATGTAAATCGTAAAGTTTGTGTTAACTTCAAGACATTCAGGAACAATAATCTTTATCGTAGGCAGATTTGGTGCATTAGTAAGTAGCACCAGGGAGGGGGGCAGTAAGGGGGAGAAAGGGCGATAACTTATACGTAAGGGGTATTCCCCCTATTTATGCGGTTTTTTTCTTTGAAACGCTACAAAAAAAAATGGAAAAAATATGGGGGGAGGGGGGCAGTTTCAAGATTTGTCCCCGTTCCAATTGAATTTTTATATTTCGTAATAATCCAATTTTCTAATTGTTTAGAATCACGACTCTTTCCAACGCCAGTTTGAAATTGAAGTTGTAAAAAAAAAGCAATTTATTAAAATATGTATTAATTCATCAGAAAGTATTGCATGCAGATATAAACCAGCCGAAAGTTTATTATTTCATGTGATGACATGGCTTTCACTAGATTAAAAAACATTACTCTTTGGTGTTGCCACAACATAAAAGATAAAATTGATGAAAGTAACTTCAGTAAAATCATACGATAAAAGTGATGACTTCACTTGCATCTCGCTGTTCTTTTTATTTGTTGCGGTTCGATGGCAACCCAGCAACGTTTTCCCATCATGCCCCATTGAAGCAGAAAAGTGATCTGTTAACAGAAGCGGCTGTAACAGATCGCTTGCTATATGACATGGTGTCGGAGGGTTTCGAATTCTTGATTCTCACCCCATTTATCAATGAGAGTGGTGTTTGGAATGCAAGTTTTGGTGCTTTATTTATTTCAAATTATGTTCGGTGAACGAGTAATACTGTGTATCAAATTGCTTCGGTGGTTTGTATATCTTCTATTTGTATGAAGTACTATTTGGCGAAATATTCTGTAGGGTGCCGTAAAAATGTATTTTTTCCAATCCATAGTGAAAAAGAATTTTTAAAGGAACTGCTGAAAATGCTTATTTGATCATAATGGTAGGAAATATGAGGAATACTTAAGGAGTTTATGGGAAATGTAACTATAATATAGTTGCATATGACTAAATATTTTAGCAAAACAACTGCAGCTGAATCGTTTCAATTAAATAATTGAGTACTATACTTGTGAATAAATAGTTGCTAGTAACTATTGAGGCACGAGGATACTCAAAAATAACGTGTGATAATCTATTATACATTATTATTTATATACATTATTATCTATATACATTATTATCTATATATCTACTATCTTCATATTAACAGTATTATGAAAATATTTTAATAATATAGCTAAAGGAGAAAATGTTTAAATAAATGTTGTCACAGCTTAGAGTGTAAGATAAACACAATCAATTGAATAATTTTGCTTCAAAGCTGAAGCGAAGAGTCGTGATTAAATACTTTAGATGTATAACAAAAGGAGAGTAGTTTCTATTATATATTTTGGGAACGTAGCTCTTAATATGTATTTAAACTTGGTAAACTGAATTGTAGATAATATCAAAACAGTTCCAGAAATCTGTAAACGAAATATTCATGTAACATACATAAAAACTAGGCTAAAATACCCAGTCAAATTGCTTATTCAAAGGTAAGCAATGGTTGGATTCAATAAAATTACATTAAATAATATAAACATTTTCCTTTCCACTTTCTTTCTTACACTGCTGTTTGTTTTAGTGTAGCAAAATTTGAAAGGTACATTTTTAGCGCAGCAAGATTCTGGGCATGAGGATTTATTAACCAGCCTCTTTATTAACCTGGTCTTATGAAACCCAACATTTTTTTCACCCTATATTAAGTCAAATCTAGTAGGCCAGAACACGTTTTTCTAGATAACATTGAAAATGAAATCATGTCACAAACCACCATCAACAATTCTTGTTACCATTACTGCATGCCAATTTTAGCAATGCAAAGTTTCCATCTGTTTTTTAAAAACCAATTTCTGACTGTTAAGTTCCAACTTTTCAATAAGTATTCTTAATATCAAATGAAGATTAATGATTGCTTTCTAAGTTTCTAGAAAATTGTTTTGGATTCGTAACATGATTCATAACAACGACATCATGGATAAGCTCCGCTGAACCTGTATGATCCGCGGGCCGTTTTTTAAGTCGAATGAAGTCAAATTACACATTGTAGAAACGTATCGAAGAAAGTAACATTGAAGTCAAACTATTCATTCAAAACAGATCCAATGTCAAATCATTAATTTCTTTCTCTTTTTAAAAAGCCATCTAAAACGAGTCAAATAAAAAAAAAAAAAAAAACTTTAAATATTTATCCTTCTTATTTCGCTTGGTTTACATTCTTTCACCAGTTCAGAGCAGATCGTTCTTGTTCGAAAGTTTAACATTTCCTTTCTTCAATGGAACGAAAACATTCTAAGAGCTCTCCGGACAGCTGTAAAAACAGAACTTTCACGTTTATGTGGAAGGGACCACCGATTTACTAGCCGAAGCTTTCATCAATGGCATCTAATAGAACAGCGAAGCGCTTTTTCGAATGGAATATAGAAACAGAAACTCTTTTTCTTTTGTGATGAAAGTAAATAGAATGAACGAAGTGATGAAATGTGTGAAAAACATACAAATCAGGTGTCTGGTTTTCGCATCCTGTTTGACTTTGGAATTGATGGAAACACTTTCTCTTCATTTAGAAGGAGCATGATTCATTTAAAAAGACTGCACTGTGAGCTCGTTACGTATACAGACTCATTGATGCTTTTTTCATGTTTAGAAACGGAAACATATTTGGATGGATACGTTTTCACCAACAGCGAATTCATCTTTAGGAAGCCGGTAACATTCTCGAGTATTGCGGAATCATTGAAATAGTTGGTCTTTACAAAGAAACACAGGGAACTCAACTTGTGTTAAATTTGCTTTTAACAGCAGAAATGATAACTTTTGCTCTTTTTTCCTATATTTTTTCATTAATCAAAGCCATTTGGAACAGCGTTTCTAAACCTCCTTTGACCTACTCCTCGGCAGGAACGTCATTAGGGGTAAATTGCCTCTCTGACTTTGAAAAATTATCGTTTTTACGTGTGCGTACGGGTTTTTTTTTTCGATAAAAAAAGTACATTGTTTATACAACTCCCCACCACTATTTGGAAAAATTCAAAGTAATTAGCCACCTGTTAACGGTAAACATTTTGAGACTAATTGTTTTATTAAAAACAAAATCTTCATTGAAGAATTCTTACAAAAATTGATTTCAATTTGATATAATCAAAAACGAATAATCAAAAACAAATACAGGAAATTATTCCTGAAAAATATCAAAACTTCTATTCTTAATATGACTTTAACAGATACGCAATGTCCCTCAGTGGCCTAGAATGAAATCTGCTGTCATGTTTCACTAAATCTCTGAACATGAATGTTGGCATAAGCATCTATGTCACATATATGTGTTTCCTAATCCTATTTGCCCTGTTTGTAGCCTTCATGACGGCATGGACTTGTCTCACCTGTATAGATATCCTGCTCTTAATTAGACATCAATTTGGGAGCGCTATTGGATAGCTCGTTTTCATTTATAGATTCATTGTTATTTCTTTTGATATCTCAATTGTCTATTGTGCCGTTGAAAAAAAAAAAGTAAGATAACTAGGGGAGAAGATGACTAGCACAAACATGGTTTACATTTTTGTCAAAAAGATAACCTGAATAACATTTTCAATGTCTTTTTAAAGCAATAATTTGGCCCTTTACATCTACACTGCTTTCCACCTAAATTGCAGCACCAAGAAAGAAAGAAGATCACAGCAAAATTTGTTTTGTAGAACTTGTTGGACCAGGTATCAAATGATTAAATCAAAAGACTTCTGTGACCGTTTATAGATCGTTATAGATATCTGTACGATAATGCATGTTGTAAATTTCATATTATTTACATGATTCCTTCAGGGTGTTGCATTTACGGTGGCCAACATTCTAATTTAATTGATGTACTGAAGATTTCGGCAGTATGTTTTGAACATTTATAATTAGTTGCACATCATTTTTAAGAATTCATTTTAGCGTGTAAATAGCCTGAATTTCACTGATTATGAGAAAATTCACTAAAAATTGAAAAGAAAAGAAGCAGCTAAGCTCCCGTAAGCCTTCATGCAACACTGAAAATGAATCTTGTTTTTACAGTATAATACAGCTAATTTTACAGCAATAAACTGTAAAAATTTCTAATTTTACAATAATAAACTATAAAATTTCTACTTTCACAATACTAAACTGTAAAATTGCTAATTTTACCGTAACTAACTGCAAAATTTGCGAATTTTGCAGTTTTAAACTGGAACCTCTGCTGCCATCCTGTACTGCTGACACTGCAAAAACAAGGTCATTTTTGGCAGTGAACTTAAGCTCAGCATAAAATATAATATCATCGAAGAATAATATTCTAATTAAGTGGATAGTTATTTTTGACGCATCTGCTATTCAATATGTGAAACATTTTTTTTTTGTGGTTCGGGTAGAAAAGTAAAACGTAGCTGCGAGGAAAAACGTTACCTTTTAAGCACTCCGCTAGTTAAATTTCCTGTTCAAGAGTGTTTAAACTTGTTAAGTCTTTAAGAAAGTAATTTCAGACTCATATTTCTTTAGAATAAAGTTGGAAGTTTATATAGATATAATGTTTCTATTTATTTATTATATTCATAATCTTTCAACGCAAAAAAACATCAATTAATCGTAAAACGCAAATGCGACTGATTGAAGAAAAAAAAATAAAGATAGAAAGAAAAATCGATTTCCAGATTTAAATACAACATCTATCTATATGTAATGCAGTCAAATCCAGCATAGTTGGAATCTGAAACTTTAACGCTTAATTCATTGTCACTTTATTATTTCTTAGAGATAAATTTGTTTAAAACTACGTCACCGGTAACAGAAAATGAAGAAAAGATATTAACTTATTTTATTTATTTATTTTTTAAGCATTCATTTTGCATTACTGCCTAGTTGTCACTAAATATTATACTTAGGATAATAAAAAATAATTAAAAAAAATTCCTCATTTTTAGAAGCATTTCATTTCAAAGAAACCTTTCAACTGTCATTATTATCACAACCCAGAAAAGTATGAACAATGATAGAAGAAACGGAAAGGTAATTCGGCAATCTCAAAACAGGTGTTTTAATTCCAACAGGTGTCGGCGCTTTAATACAAATGAATTATTCAGCTTGGGGAGTGGAAATCTCAAGAATAATTACGCTGAAACGGTAACTCGTCCGCTTGTGAGACGGCTCTTTCCTCGGCTTCTAAATACTTGATGCGCTAAATTCACGTGCCGTTGAAATTTTAACGAAGGTATAAGCCACAGATTACAAGCGCTTTTTCCCAGTGCTTCCTTTTTTTTTACCTCTTGAAGCAGAGATCAGAAGACGTTTTGGAGAGCTTTTTATTGTTTCGCTTTCTTTCTTTCTTTCTTTCTTTTTTTTTTTTTTTTTGCTACGGGGTTTTTCGTATATTGTCAAAAAACATTTATGTGATTCAGAGTTTCAAAATGCATTCTTTCTGTGTTGTAAAAGTGTTTATGTTTGCGCAAATTAAAAAATAGCTTTTTGGTCAGGGGCTGTCCATAAGTGATGTAGTACTTTTTTTTTCTTCATCGAATTTGATCCCTTTCCCTGTGTCACAAAGTGTCATATTTTCCCTTTCCTCTTCTCTTTGTCACATGTCAAGCTCTTTTTTATAAAAGTATTGCTATTGAAAATGCAAGATGTCACACTTGTTGCAACTCTGTTTATCCCCCTTGTCACAAACTGTCCCAATTTCCAGAACCCCTCCTCCTAAAAATCTATGGACAGCCTCTGAGATATAATGGTTTGTATTTTTTTTTTCAGTTCAGGAAAAAGAATGGGGTAAAAGCTAGAAGGTTTTTTTTTTTTATTATAATTCAAATCTTATCGCAAGTTTCTTGTAGCCTTTTTTAAAGCAATAATAATAATCTCTACTAATAATAAAGCTGAAGGTGGTTCTGTCTGTCCTTCTTTCTTTCTTTCTGTCTGTCTGTCTGTTACGCGCGTAGCGCCAAAACCGTTCGGTCGATTTTCATGCCACTTGGCACAAAATTAGTTTGTAGCATGTAGTTTTGCACCTCGAAGCGATTTTTCGAACATTCCATTTCGTTCTTTTTCTATTCGAATTCTTAGAGGAAATTCGATAAAATAGGGAAGAAATATTCCATACATATTTTCAAGTCTTATGTCATTCGAAAGCTTGAAATTTTCTGCACAAAATGACGTTTTTTCGAAGTTTCTACGATCATCAGGAGAGCTGTAACAATTGTTTTTAGAATCCCGAAATTCAAGGCTTACCTTCAGTAAAGCAAGCCAAACGATTCTAAAATGGCTTTGCTCGCGAATAAAATTTGTTTGAAAATAGAGATGAAATGAATTATTTTATCAACGGAAATCAACTTTTCATGTTGTTACCATGGTTACGTTTTTATTTCGTTCTTTTTCCCTTAATAATTTTAAAAATGTATTTGTTTTTGTAACAATCCAAACTCCAAGCCTTATTAAAATTAGTCAAATGAAATATTAAAAACCGTGATAAGATGGCACCTGTCAATCAAATGAGAAATCGAGTCCTTTCCTTAAAATACAGGATACCATTCTAAATTTATCGTCTGCAAAACATATTTTACTTCATTATTAATTTATTTCAATATAAATTGCAGCAAATGGCTTGAGTGAACGAATTTAGCTTTTAATTTATCGTTTGCTGGTTGATCTTTGTCGATGTTTATTGTTTTTATTATCATTGTGAAGAATAATGCACGAAATTTCTATGACTAATACTTAAAATTTTTAGGATCAGTTGAGTTTAAAAGAAAAAATTGCTCCAAATATACTTTTGCAATGTGATTATTTATTGTTGGACTGTAATTTGCAGCAATAATTGCATTTAATAAATAATGAAAGACAATATTAAAAATTATTTTTTTGGCGACTTTTTTACAATTTGGCATTCAATTCTATTTCAGTATATTTACTTCTATCTTATTGCGATATTGCAACGTTCTTTCTAAAGTATGTCATTTCGGAAAATGTATTATTTTGTTTTTGAAGTTAGGAAAGAAAACTTTCTTCTTCTTTTAAACTTTGGTAAGATTTCTGTTGGTTTCTGTGAGCAACAAAATTTTTCTTATTTTTTCTTTTGGCTTATTTTTGTGCACCTATCTTTGGGGTTGCATTCGAATGTCCCCAAGGGGGTGATTTACCCCTTTTATGGGGTAATCAGGGCTTTCAATGCAGACCAAAGTGATATGAATTGGCGCGACCACTTGGCGATATCTCGCCAAGCTTTTGGTCACCAAGTGTTTGACGCCAATTTGGCGACATATCGCCAAGTTGGCAATAAATTTAGCGAAAAAAAAATTTTTTTTGGGTTCAATTTGGCGCTATTGGCGATATTTTGCGAAAAATCTACTGAATGATGTTAAAATCGGCGATATTTAGGAGATTAATCATTGTAAAACATTTTTTTGCATTGTTTCGTGGCAAACTAGGGATGCAAATGTTTGAATTGTTATCTTACTCACTTCAAGCACTATTTTAGCACTTAAGGCATCTACTAAGAAATTTACACGTAAAAGGAAGTAGTGTAGGGTCCATACCAAATTTTTATATCATACTTTGAAGGAATTATAGTTGAATTATAACTAAAATAGAGTATTTTTTTCTGCTATATCATTTTTTTACAAATGAACTTTTAATTTTATACCACGGGCAAAGCCGTGCGGGTACCGCTAGTAAACAAATAAACAGGTAAAAATAATTAAAGGAAAAAGTATCCTAAAAAATCATTAAAAAGCAGAATCAAAATAAAAGTCAATTGTAGATTCTCTATCTTCTCTTCTCTTCTCTACTAATAATAAACCTGAAGGTGGTTCTGTCTGTCCTTCTTTCTTTCTTTCTTTCTGTCTGTCTGTCTGTCTGTTACGCGCGTAGCGCCAAAACCGTTCGGTCGATTTTCATGCCACTTAGCACAAAATTAGTTTGTAGCATGTAGTTTTGCACCTCGAAGCGATTTTTCGAACATTCCATTTCGTTCTTTTTTTATTCGAATTCTTAGAGGAAATTCGATAAAATAGGGAAGAAATATTCCATACATATTTTCAAGTCTTATGTCATTCGAAAGCTTGAAATTTTCTGCACAAAATGACGTTTTTTCGAAGTTTCTACGATCATCAGGAGAGCTGTAACAATTGTTTTTAGAATCCCGAAATTCAAGGCTTACCTTCAGTAAAGCAAGCCAAACGATTCTAAAATGGCTTTGCTCGCGAATAAAATTTGTTTGAAAATAGAGATGAAATGAATTATTTTATCAACGGAAATCAACTTTTCATGTTGTTACCATGGTTACGTTTTTATTTCGTTCTTTTTCCCTTAATAATTTTAAAAATGTATTTGTTTTTGTAACAATCCAAACTCCAAGCCTTATTAAAATTAGTCAAATGAAATATTAAAAACCGTGATAAGATGGCACCTGTCAATCAAATGAGAAATCGAGTCCTTTCCTTAAAATACAGGATACCATTCTAAATTTATCGTCTGCAAAACATATTTTACTTCATTATTAATTTATTTCAATATAAATTGCAGCAAATGGCTTGAGTGAACGAATTTAGCTTTTAATTTATCGTTTGCTGGTTGATCTTTGTCGATGTTTATTGTTTTTATTATCATTGTGAAGAATAATGCACGAAATTTCTATGACTAATACTTAAAATTTTTAGGATCAGTTGAGTTTAAAAGAAAAAATTGCTCCAAATATACTTTTGCAATGTGATTATTTATTGTTGGACTGTAATTTGCAGCAATAATTGCATTTAATAAATAATGAAAGACAATATTAAAAATTATTTTTTTGGCGACTTTTTTACAATTTGGCATTCAATTCTATTTCAGTATATTTACTTCTATCTTATTGCGATATTGCAACGTTCTTTCTAAAGTATGTCATTTCGGAAAATGTATTATTTTGTTTTTGAAGTTAGGAAAGAAAACTTTCTTCTTCTTTTAAACTTTGGTAAGATTTCTGTTGGTTTCTGTGAGCAACAAAATTTTTCTTATTTTTTCTTTTGGCTTATTTTTGTGCACCTATCTTTGGGGTTGCATTCGAATGTCCCCAAGGGGGTGATTTACCCCTTTTATGGGGTAATCAGGGCTTTCAATGCAGACCAAAGTGATATGAATTGGCGCGACCACTTGGCGATATCTCGCCAAGCTTTTGGTCACCAAGTGTTTGACGCCAATTTGGCGACATATCGCCAAGTTGGCAATAAATTTAGCGAAAAAAAAATGTTTTTGGGTTTAATTTGGCGCTATTGGCGATATTTTGCGAAAAATCTACTGAATGATGTTAAAATCGGCGATATTTAGGAGATTAATCATTGTAAAACATTTTTTTGCATTGTTTCGTGGCAAACTAGGGATGCAAATGTTTGAATTGTTATCTTACTCACTTCAAGCACTATTTTAGCACTTAAGGCACCTACTAAGAAATTTACACGTAAAAGGAAGTAGTGTAGGGTCCATATCAAATTTTTATATCATACTTAGAAGGAATTATAGTTGAATTATAACTAAAATAGAGTATTTTTTTCTGCTATATCATTTTTTACAAATGAACTTTTAATTTTATACCACGGGCAAAGCCGTGCGGGTACCGCTAGTGACAACATAAATGCTCAGATGTTGAACAGAGCTAGTACATAATAAAATAGAAATTGAACAGTTCAAAATTTTGCAATTAGTATTTGAGAGTGAGTTTTGCTCTTAATTCCTTTTGAGGGACTGTTCCAATTGAAGGGTTAAGTGTAAGAAAGGGCTTTGTGACATTTTTTTTGTTACGTTTTGAGATGAATGTAGATGGTATGTAGTATTTTATAGAAGTTTAGTACTTAATGTTACTCTTCTAAAAATGGCATCATCTGCATGATCATTTCAAAATATGAAAAAATGTCGCCTAACATTTTTTTGCACTCACCTTTTCAATTCTAAAAACTTTTTTTCATTCAAAGATTCTGGTCGGGTCGATAACCTTTATATTCTTTGTTTAAAGTTTTTCTTTAAATTTTAAACATTTAAATAAATAAACACACACACACACACACACACACACACACACACAGCATTAGCTCCTACTGGCTCATACATATTTCGAGCTAAAAAAGCGGATATGCATCAAAGTAATACTAGGAAATAATTTTCAACACAAAATGTGTAAACATTTTTTTTTATAGTTTTTTTATTTATTTTTTTATAGGTTCTGCATTGTAAAACAAGTCGGTAGTATGTATGGGGTTGTTATTTATTGTTATTTTAAGTTTCATGACTGACATTTCATGCTCTCCCAAGTTGTTTGAAAGTTACTGTATTTTTATCGACATCACTTATAAGTTCAACATTAACAAAAAACTTTGAGCTGGCAACAAGGCAAGAATTTGCTTAGAGAGAGGGAGCGTTTAGAGGGGGCGGGGGTAGAGATCTGTTGTCGAGCTACATAAATAATAAGTCATGTCAAATTCTACTTGCTTTCATTTAAAAATTTTCTCTTCAAATTCACTTACCCCTTGACATATTTTTCAGAATTCTTTTAAACTGGGTCTTATTTTTTCAAGCGGGTAATAGTTGCCTATTACTTAGTAAGAGAAGAAAAAAAGCACTTTATGCAGTAAAAATGAAAATGAATTATTTTACATCATCCGTCGTCAAGTAAATGGCAACTTAAACTTGGGAGAACAAAATTAATTTAAACGTCGCAAAATATTTTCCGCATTTTTTTCCCTCTTCCGTTTTCCGCAGTTAATGAAAATGCAAGGGAAATGTGTCCCGACGCCCCACTTTTGCATAATATATGCGGATTTCATTCAAGTGCTGAATTCTTAATGATTCGTGACAAAGCGCCATTCATCCACCAGAGAGCTGTGCTCCCTGTCATTTGCTCTCAGCAGAATCTCGGTGGATGCATTTACTGTTAAACTCTTCCCTTCACGTGGTTTTGTTTGAGTAACAGGCCAGGGAAATGCTTCCACTGTGATGGTAATCAAGTGTTGTTTTCTTTGCATTTCTTTCGTCAGTCAGTTATCTTGACCTCTGAATGAACTTTCGTTGAATTTCAAAAATATGTTGGTAATCCGGTTTTGAGGACGGTTTAGTAATACGCTTTTATTAGTTTCACGTATGGGTTTGTTTGTGTAAGTATGTATGTAACTCTGAATAAAAGATAAATTCACGTTCTTTGCAAATATAAAAGTAATACTATCATTAACACTAAAGGCTAAACTATATTACATGTTGATGTATTATAAGTGCATGTAAACTTAGCGGATATTCAATAGTTTTGAAAATCTTGTTTTTATAGTTTGATTAACTCTAAAAGCCTATTTTTTAGTTTTTTGAAACTAGGGTGAGTTCTGGTAAGTGCGTCCACGGGGTAAGTGCGTCCACTGGGAATTATATGAACACTGTCCTGAAATGGCTTCTGCATCACATCGACTATGTTAGATAACTGTCTAATAATAATTTTAATAGGTAGAATTCAGGCCTGGATTCAATAGACGAAACACAATCAGAGACAACTTAAATGTCTTCAAAAAAAAAAAAAACTCTAAAATAAAGTTTGAGAAGGTTTTGTTTCAGTTTCTCTTGTAGTCATACCAAGCAATTGAAGTCAAGGAATGCAAGTTGTTTCTTTTGCGTAATAGCTACTAATAACATACATGGGGTATTTTGATCAAATACTCTAACTAAAATTTGTTTATATGACCGTACGCACTTTCCCTTTCTTTAAAGTAAGGTGGGGGTAAGTGCGTACCATTATGATGGGGCAAGTGCGTACCACTATTATGAGGCATATGTACTATAAAAACAACAGTTTATTTTTACTTCAGTATAAAACGAACAAATACTCCTTCCTATAGTTTTGAAACTGCTTTAACATTGTGTTTAAACATTTTAAACATACATGTAATATACCGCCTTGGGAGTTCTGCTTTAGCCCTGTCTCAGGGGCTATGACTTACTGCTTAATTTTAAACATAGTTAGTGCTTTTCACAGACAAATAATGGGACAGGGTGCTTTCAAATAAAATGGCGTTTTGCTTCAATTAAAAAACGACTTTTTGAGAGAAATTTTGGAATAGAAAACGTACTTTTTCTTTTTGGTATTGCATATAAAATGCATATGTATATAAAACTCAAGTGTTTTCCCAAACAAATTGTTATTATTATTATTTTACGAAAAGCTTTTTAATGTTTAGTTTAAAAAACTCGGTCAAAACATTCAATTTTATATTCAAATCAGATTCTAGTGCGTAAGTGAAACTAGGGAGTTACGTTTCAAGGACAGGCTGTGTGAACTTTTACCTACACAGAGAAAAAAAAACTTTGTTGTTGTGATGAAGTTTTGTTTCAATTTCAAAGAGATAATAAGAGCGCATCGCACGCTTACCTAAAAGGGGCAGGGAGCAGTACCCTGCTGAAAAAGCCAAGGGAAAACACCATTACTATTTTTTTCGCAATAAATTATCTGCCGAGAAACCTGCAATTTAATCACAAATTATTATGAAAATAATGTTCTTTTGTAGATTCATGAAAAAGAAGGTCTTTTCTTTTCTGATGTTGATATATTTTAGAAAATATCTTTGAACATTTTTAATAAAATACTAGCTTATTACACGGCGTTGCCGGGTGCTTATTAATGCAACACAGTGGTCCTTAATAGTGATTCAAATAGTGTTGAATACCAAGCCCGTCATTTAGGGAGGGGTAGGGGGTTCAACTGCCCCCTCCCCCCTGACTTTGGAAAATCCCTGTTTTGGCATATAAGTGGGCGTGGTTTTTGCCACTTTTTGGTAAATTTTATATTGTGTATGCATATGCACCCTGCCCCCCCCCCCCCGGAAAATTTCGAAATGACGTCCCCGTATGAATAGGTACAAACAATTGTTGCAGTAATTGTTTTTAACTTATTTAATGCTAAAATGAAATAGGTGAGCCTTAATTTGATAATTCCTTGTTAATCGTAATCTTTGTTGGAAAATACTCATATTTAAATGCTTTAATGTTTCTCAATTCGTATGCTTAAAGACTTATCTCTATTACTCTATCTGTTCAAAATTGAAAGAAAATGGCCATATTGAGACATAAAATTCTAATTTTGAGCTTTTTGGATTTTTATAAAATTTCAAAACCCCGCTTGTGTGAATTCTAGTGCATCGATTGACCTATGTATCAAGTTTGATGAAAATTTGACGAAAACTGGCTTTGTATAAGGAAAAAAGAAACAAACAAACATGCATATATTTTGATATGTATAAATTTTTAGACATTAAAAATATCCATAAATATTTCTCGCAAAAGTGGAGTATTAGCAGTTAAATTTAAAGCAATGTAAAATAACGCTCGCTTCCAGAAAGAAAGTCAAGTGAAAGAAAATTCTTTATCAGCCTTCTTGGGAAATATAATGAGTTTGAGATAAAAATGGAAGTGCACACATACAAACACACGCGTTAGAAGAAATAACTTCTTAGATTTCAAACCGGCGTTATCTTTGCTTCAAGAAGAAATTCTTCTATCTGATGTTATTTTTAATCGATGAAATAGCAATAAGATTTCTTCTTTCGATTTATGTCAGGTTATTAATGTTCAATACAACTTTCATTTACTTCTTTTTAGGCACTTAATGTAAAAAAAATAAAGCCTTATGTGTTCTTTTTCTGACTGTATTTATGAAGAACGGCGACTTTTAAACAAATAAGGAAATATTATTAATTAATTTGCATATTTGATTTCTTAACTTGACAATTTCCTTTTCATAAGCAAGTACTGAGTAATTGCGAAAATTTCTTTCGCTTTTTTTTTTGCTATGCATTTGTACGTATATTGCAAAAAATAAATTGTTGTTTTTACAGTTTAGCACTGAAAGCAGAGGTTTCGAACCGTAAAACTAGCTATGTTACTGTTTATTACTGTAAATTAGCAATTTTACAGTTTATTACAGTAAATTAGCTGCATTATACTGTAAAAACAACAGTGTAATGCAATTCAGCAGAGGTTCCAGGTTTCAGCAGAGGTTTAAAACTATAATTCACAGTAATAAACTGCAAAACTAGCATTTTTACAATTTATTACTATAAATTAGCAATTTTCCAGCTTATTACTGTAAAATGAGCAATTTTACAGTTTATTACTGCAAAATTACTACAAAATTAGCTGTATTATACTGTAAAAACATTTATTTTTTAGTGAAAATACTGATTTTTTAGGTTAATTTTTTTTTCTAAGAGAGTTTTGACCTTTTCATTTATCTGAAAATGTAACAAAAGAGAGATAAATATGACTATGAGTAGTTGCTAAATAGGCCGATTACATTTAAATCTAGTTAAGGCTAAGTTATCCCATAGAAAAATTCTTGTAGCTTTAAACTACCCAAGGCGCTTGTGGAGAATGCTGCTTTTCTTTCTTGGAACCTCTCCAGCGAAGCTCTGCACTTTGATCGTACTTCGCGTTTCCTTTTTTGTTTTCACTCTCAAATTTGCATTTTCTTACTCAAAAGCATAAAAAAGGCAGGACTTTGAGATTTAAAAAAAAATGCAGTTGAAGCTTTAGCATGTAAATGGAAATTATCATAACGTGAAATGTACCGAATTGACGATAAATTTTCAACCAGCAATTTTCATAAGGTAAGGCTTAATGAAGTTTTCTAATACCTTTGATGGCTATGGATCTGGCATCCATAAGCCCATTTTCGCATGAAAAGCGTTCCTTGCGCCGAAACCGTGTGCAGTATCCTTGTGCCCCCTTAAAGTTATTTTCTCTACGTTAGGCTTAATGTTTAATACAACCCCCTTTTTCGCAGTTTTAATTCTCTCATAAACTTGTAAAAAATTACCTTTTGCCGTCTTTCATATAAAAAAAATAATAATAATAAACTTTAAAAAATAAACCGAAATTGTGCATCAATACATTTTACTTTTAAAATGAGGAAAAAAGAAAACAAAAAAAAATGTTCATCCTTTAGTACCATGCTTAGTGAAAAAATCTAAAAGCATGCGAAGCTTTTTGACGTTATGATAATTCCCCATAATGTAATGTTTCGTTCAAATTATAAATATTTGAAATTATAATTTATTTCGGAAATAAGAAAGCTGAACGTGTTAGTTTTCTCACATGTGACACTATTTTTTAAATATGCTGTAAATATTTGAAAAATTTGGTGACCTATTTTTTTGTGTAATTTTTACAAACGTAACAACCGAAATCGAATAAGGAGAAATAAATAAGCCCGATGTATGTCGTAGAATTTCAGTGCAGTCATTCATGTTAACTTTGTTTCCAATTTCTGTATTTTAACTTACCCGCCTCATATTTAAATAGAATCATTACACCCATTTGCATAAAACAGAAGTAAAGCTCGTATCTAAAGAGAAATTATAAATTCTTTATTTAATATATAAAATTAGGAAACTAAAAAGGTGAAAATGATTTGAAATGAATAATTGAATTGATTAAAAAATTCTGCCATTTAGAGTAACTTCGAACAATGGGAGAAATGTAATGCAAAATAAGTTATTTTTATAAAAATGGTGGAAGTTTAATACCAAAAAAAAAAAAAAAATCTTGCTGTTTAAAGAAAATCTCGATTCTTTTGTTCTTATAGCAACACAAGATTTCTATACTTTATTATATTGCGTAGAATATTACAATATGGGACGAAAGATTTCAAAAATTTTAGGCAAACACTGGAGAATAATGTAGTTAATTTCGAACAGTCAAAATAAAAAGGATTCTCTTAAACAACTTACTTTCTCTTTATTCAAGTACCCTTATTTCTGCTAAAGAACCAGACAAGTAAATAATATGAAAAAAAAAGTTTTTTTAAACCTTTTTTTCCCTTTACCATCGACTAGAGTTTTTTGAATGAGTCTACCATAATCCTTTAGCTACATTAGAAGGAATATGAAGAACTCCATATATTTTCTTTTGGAGCTCTTCAGAATGTGAGGTTTTTCTTTTTAAAGTGCAGAGAAAAAAAAGGTTTGTTCCCCCTTTTTATCAAAATAATTACTTCGATGGGAACTTCCCCTGAGGTCCAGGAAAATTTTGAGGTGAAACATTTTTTCGAAAAAATGGAAGAGTTCTTTAAGAAAGTAGATAATAATGTTTGACAAAAATATTCAAAAGAGGTTCTTTAGTTGATAACTTCTTTTGATATGGGAATGCAGGCATATTCTGATCTAAAAATATCATCCTTATTTTAAAATCACCGGTTGCGTAACGACTTTACGTCTATTTGTATTTGAGAACGCTAACTAATTACTAAAAACGTGGAAAAAGAATTTTCTATCAGTTGCTACCAGTGTTAATATGAGGCAAGAAAATAAAAAAAAAATGTGAGAGAGCTTTTAAAATACAGGGTGTCCAGTAATTATTGACGGGGTTTCCGTACCTCATAACTTTCGAATAAAAAATAATAAGCAAAAACCAATAACGTATTCGTGAATTACAACTCAAAAAGTTTAATTTATGATATAAAAAAATTATTGAATTATTATTAATGATATAAAAAAAATATATTGAAATTATTGCCCTTCGTGGCTCGTAACACATCGAAACGAAATTCGACTTGCCTCCAAATGTTCTCCAGTATTTGTGGGCTAACATTTGGATCGCAGTGACAATTCTGCTTTTCATTTCATCAAGGGAGGGAAGAGAAACCTTGTTTTCAATGTTTTTGCAAACCTCCACATAAAGAAGTCCATTTCAAAAAACCACAATATACGAATTGTTTTATCTTGCACTGTCGACATTTTTATTTATGACGTTATAATTATTCAGACTGCACGTGCGCTAAGATTGCGCACGTGCGGTACCCTTACCCCTCTCTTGATGAACTGAAAAGCAGTTATCACTGCGATCCAAAATGTTACCCCACAAATACTGGAGAACATTTGGAGGGAAGTCGAAATTCGTCTCCATGTGTTACGAGCCACGAAGGGCAATAATTTCAATATTTTTTTAATATCATTAATAATAATTCAATATTTTTTTTAGGTCACAAATAAAACTTTTTGAGTTGTAATTTACGAATACGTAATCGGTTTTTGCATATTATTTTTTGTTCGAAAGTTATGAGGTACGGAAACCCCGTCAATAATTATTGGACACCCTGTATTATTAGCTTCTCAAAAGAAAACAACAGCATTTGAGAAAATTTGAAGACTTAAAAAAATTATAAATTGCTTCAGTATTTTTTCTGAAATTTCAAAGGTGTGGCAATGCCTTTACAACTTATTCGTTAAAAACAGTTTTGCTCTTTAAACTGGATGCTTCACAATGATGGAAAAGATTTATTTTGTTCTGTTTTTTGCTTCTTGGTAATTCCTGCTTCAAATATATTTAATGACATTAATTATATTCCATTGCAATTTCATTTTTTGAAATAGATTTATGTTCTTATTTTCATTCAATGCGCAGCCTAATTATGCAATGAATAGAAGCTGGAAATGTGAGGGGGGTGGGGGGATCTGAAGGAGTACAAAAAATTTAATCGGAAAGTGAAAGATGCAAAAAGAAAGTTTAGCAACATGCATTTGTGTGGACAGTGCAAACTCTACGTAATTGCTTTGCACGCTTATTTAATATGGTTTATACTTTTAACTGCTACAAAAGGTTGGATGTGCGTACTTTTTTAAGCTCGTTGAAAGACACACTTATTAAGCATATATATTTTTGAGTGCATTTTTAGCATTTTTTAATGGGCTTTTAGATTTTCCCACACGCAAGAAGCTCTTTACGCTGCTGTATTGAAGCTGGCAGTTTAAAGCATACAGAAATTAGATATTTTTTAGGAGGGAGGATGATTCTCCACAAAAACCCCTCAAAGAACTCTTTTGGAGCATACAAAAATTTGATATTTTTTAGGAGGGGGAATGATTTTCTACAAAAATCCCTCAAAGACTTCTTTTGGAATATGTAACTGCAATCACAATCAGGATTTGCCAAAGCGGGCCCAGCACGAAAAACCCCCACGCGGATTTTTTCGGATGGGCCCACACTTGAAAAAACTCCACTATGTCGATAAAGTGGGTTTTTTCAAAATTTACTGCATATTGAAAACATTTATTTTAGACACAATCTTCATATTACAAATATTTTGATCAATACTAAGCCTAGAAATTGGCATTGATCAATTTAGTTGTAATATTTGTATGTTAAAATATTTAATCTTGGTCAGTAACTTGGTCCAGAAATTGCCATCTTCCTTTCCTGACAACTTATTAGATATTAGAAATAAAACTACACAAGAATTTCACGCTATTTGTTTTTTTCTTTTTCAATACTTAGATCAAAATTAGCAGTAAGTATTCCAGTTTATAAATTCAAATCAATATGGTTAAAAATATAATATCAATTAAAAACAATTAATATGACAATGCTATTTCCAAATTTGTGGAATAAGAATTTTTTTAGGAGGTCACAGTGACCTCTCTTCAGGATTTTCTTGATTCTATGAAAGGTAAAAGTAGGTGCGCAATGTTTGAATAGAGAATAATATTTAAATGATTCTTGAAAAAACCCGAAAAAGCCCATGTTTTTCATCAAAAACCCAGGTGGGCTGTTTTTTCAAAAAAAAACCCTGGGTTTTTTCAAACCTTGGTCAAAATAAATATTTCGCTTGACCTTGCACTCGTACATACAAACTAGTCATCGTTGTAAAGTTTAAATTCAACGTTAAAATTGCACAAATATGCAGGTATACTGCAGACACGTGTTTCGGGGCTACAAGAAGCCCCTTTTTCAATGCAAGAAGCTTTTATCGGATGATTCTTCATCCTAAAGCTCACACTTCTTGCATTGAAAAAGAGGCTCCGTGTAGCCCCGAAACACGTGTCTGCAGTATACCTGCATATTTGTGCATTTTTAACGTTGAATTTAAACTTTACAGCTATCGCACAAAGGTATTTATTTTCTTTAGTCACCGTTGGTTTAAAGGTTGTTAAAATGGAAATGTAGATTGCCATTCAAATGGGATATGTTTCGTGATAGCAAATCTCCCTTCGCTTCATACAAGGAAGTAAAACGAAAGATGGTGAACAAGATCCTCCAACAATTCACTTTTTCTCTAATATACGCTCCATCCTGACCGCCAACAATACTATTCAAATTTTACTTTCTTTATTGCCTTAGCTATCTTAAAAGCCTTCTTGACTGAAACTGTGAGCGGAATCTTTTCTGCTTTCAGCACAGAGATGATTTAGAATAGCCTATGTTATGCGCGTTGAGATGGTATTTTGGAATATAAAAGTGTTCTGTTTTGAGATAAGAAAGGCGACTTTCGCAAATTTTACTGGAAGAAAGCCATTACGGAAACTTCTAACTGGCCTAAACTACATGCGGGTTCTCGCTCGTATCTGAAAGTGAATCAGGCTTAAATGTCATTATATTTTATTTCAATCATCTTAAACTGCACGGCGTAGAGATCTCCCATACATGATGACATTGTTATTGCAGTGGATGTCTTTCATTGTGGATAAATCTTTGCATGATGTTACTTATAGCATGTGAATAATAACTCTTTCTTTCTATTTATGCACACATACACACTAGGAATGCACCGATTAATCGGTAGTACCAAATAATCGGCCATAATCGGTAAAATCGTGCCGATTAAACGGTGGATATATTTTTTTAATAATACTTTTTACAGTATCATTTCACTAAGACACTATGATGAATAACTTTATTGATAGAATAATGATCCTCACAGTTGATATAAAGTTTTTAATAAATTATTTTTTTCTATTTTTAATAAATATACGCACAGACAATGTTGCAACACTTTTCATGGGTTGATACTTTTCTCTTTAGCATAGTGCTTATAGATAACCTCGGACTTTCACAAAGAATAAAAGTCTTGACTTAAATGGATAAAGAAAAAAAAAAAACCTTCTCTCAGAAATAAACTACTATTTCTAAAACCGGAGTTGTAAAAGAAAGAAAAAAACTGATAGTAAAATTGGTAGGATTAAAATCAAAAATCTTTAACTTTAATCGACTCAGTCAATTAGTCGGTAATCGGCAATTGGCCAATTTGCTTATCGGTGCATCCTTAACACATACAAATACACATTTAAGATGAAGTCACCCTATATGACGGTACTTTCTAACGTGGGGTAATTATGTATTTTTTATGCATGCATTTGAAATCGACTGGAGAATGTCGAATTAGTTTTCTAGGAGTTGGTACTTGTGTTTTGATGTTTTGACCAGTGGTCGGAGATACAATGGGGGGATAAGGTGTTTGCTTGTTTTAGATTTAAAAGAATACAGTGCTACTGTAATCAGATTGCACCGTTCTTCTGCATTAAATATTATAACTTTTTAAGCTGTAATTCTTTTTGAGTTGACGTTATGTGCGAGATTTTCAGTATTTATTCGGTTGCAGGTATAATTAATGCATATGATTAGGAATGAAAATTAGGTTGGAGAAGCGTGCAGTATGTGGGTTTTATGTGTAAGATTGCATTACTGTCCAACCTCGAAAGGCACGCCTAGCACCGTTTAGTAGTTCTATTTCAAAAAAGGGCGACAGCTTGATTAAGGAAATGAGCCATGGTAGCATTTCTACTTAATCCGATAGTAATTTATTTTTCTAGAACTGATTAGGTAGGTTAGTAATTAAAAAAGAAAAAAAAAATCTGCACAAACCAACACGTTAAATAAACGAACCTAATGAAAAAAAACAAAGCAAAATATTTTCACATTCCTTATCTCTCTTATTACCTCATCCTTATTTTGACAAAATCAGTAGAGACCTGAGGCTTGCGCAAAAGCGTCCGAGGTCACCAGATTTTTTTTTAAAACCCATTTATGCCCAGTGTCCTAAAAACGGGACGCTTATTAGTTACTGCATATAAAAAACTGTAATAGGTACAACTTTTTACTAAAGCTGTTTTTCACAAGTTAAATTGTCCTTCTTGAGAAAACCAGATAGAACCACTAGTTGGACATCAGAATTGATTTATTGACAGCTATTTTCCGACAAATCAGTCAAGCAACGATCCAGCGTGGGTAGCCACAGAAATTAAGTTTTTTTGCGACCTTTTTTTTTCTCCATAAAATCAAACTATTTTAAAATAATTTGCTTAAAATTGATTACAAATGCCTTCTATAATGTTACTTTGCAAAAGTAAAGTCAAGTAAGGTCGTATTTTACTGAGATATCTGCAAAATATCCCATAAATAGGACGTTCAATAACTTAATAAATATGGCAACGGCGAACTATTTTAAGCCTAAAATATATGTAAACCATTCCAAGTAAGAGTTTTAAGCAGATAAAAATTGAAAAAAACTGTTAAAAAAAACTTGGGCATAAATGGGTTAAACAGTATATATGCTATATATAAGATACATTACTTCTTTCTTTTTGCACTGAATAGTTAGTTCTGGTAGCATTTTAAGTTCATTTATATTCTTTCTTACAAGGTTCTGTATTCCATCAATAAAAATTTCACCTTAAGAGTCATTCAAAACGTGTTTAATTATATCCTCAATTTTTAAAAACTTTGCTTTTCTGAACGAAATTACAATGATTACTTTTAAATCTCGAAATTTACTTTTGTAAGAGCAGAGCAAGAGGTTTTAGTTCAATTTTTTTCTACAGTGCTACAGTAATCAGATTGCACCGTTCTTCAAAGTTCAAAAATTATAACTTTTTAAGCTCTAATTACTTCTGTGTTTGTACGAGTATTTACTCTGTTAGAAATACAATTAATGCATCTGATTAGGAATGAAAATAAGGTTGGAGAAGCGCGCAGTATTTGGGTTACATTTCATATATTATGTATATGATACATTACCTATTTTTTACATTAAATAATTACTTTGGTACTTTTACACTAAAACCCCATTTTAAGAGCATGTAAATTTTTTCTTAAAAGATTTTGCACTTCCTCATTAAAAATACTTCTCATGATATTTTCAAAAAAGTGTTTAATTATATCCTCGATTTTTAAAAACTTTGCTTTTGGGCAAGTAATTACAATGATTACTACAAAATCTCGAAATTTACTCTTGCAAGAGCAGCACCAAACTTAATGAAGCAAATTAAAGTGGACGAAGAAACGAGTCACAGCTAAAATTTAACGATTTTCAGCTGGGAATATTAGCTCTATTTTACAACACTGGTTGTCGATAAATTCCAAGTTTCCATCGCTTGACATAAAAACTGAGCTGGATCATGTTATTACCGAGTTCGTTAAAACTAAAAGAGAGAGGAGAAAAAAATTACATTACTTCCAACATGTAATCTTCAGATGTAGAACGCATTAGAATTTCAATATCGGAAAATATTTTTTCCTCCAACTTTCCTTTTTTTTGGTAGAGAGAAAAAAACCGTACGAAATATAATTTTCTTTAAAATTTATGGGATGACAATATATTAGCTTTATCTGCGGCTTTTATTGGATTTTTATTCATGTGGGACTTTTCCTATAACTTGTGTCGCACGTGCGTGTCTGTGCAAAGAAAGATAGGAACCAACTCTTAAGTTATTTCAAATAGGTTGGTCAGGTGTTTGTTGAGCGAAAATGATCAGTGTAATAACGTTACTACTGATACGAATAGATTTTATAAATGAACGCAATCTTAATATGATAAGGTAGATGCATAGCAAGAGAAAAATTAAAAAATATATATCAAGTAAAACTGAAATTATTTTCATTAGAAACATCATTTGCTTTTGAGTACTTTTTTAATTCAATTTCAAGTAAAAAAAATCTGCTTAAATTCTATGGCGTTGCAAAAGAAAATTATTTTGTGTTTTATGAATATTTTAAGAAATAGACTAAAGGCCATTAGAGGGCATTCGCAGCGATTTTTACAAAGAAATCTAGTTGTTTTTTTTAAATATATATTTTCAAAACATTGAAAGGCTTACTTTCAAACTTGAACGTATAGCTGTATTATTTCAACAGAAGTACATAGCTGAATCAGCAATCGTAACAGATCAAGTCGCAAATGATTATACAAGAAATCAGCCACAGATTTTAACTACGATTGGCGGAATTCAGAAAAGGATATTGAGTTTTCTCTTCATTTCTGTTCTTTTATTTATTATTCATTTTTTATTATTTATTCATTTTTTTTTATTTATTTTTTTTTTAGTAAGCTTATATTCGAAATCTGGGATCATTTCTACCTCTATGCTTATGGAATTTGATTTCAATCTGTTAACAAAATTAATGTGAAAAACATAATATTTTTTTTACAAAGGCACGCTATCAAAAATGTATCCGTTTCAAGCAAAATGAACATCATTTCTGTGTAACAAGTTCTGAAAGAAGACTTTCAGCCACAGAAAATTAAAATGTTTTACTTTCGAAAGTGTTAACAACAAAAGTAAGAATTAATCTCTAGAATACGTTATAAAATAAAAACTTTTAAAACCATTAACATTGAAAAAAGTATAAATTAATGGCAAAACTAATAGAGAGTAATTAGCAATAAAACGAAGCGTGCTGTTCTACGTTCTATTTTTGAATTAAGGTGAGAGCTTATGTTATTTAGCGCTTTTATCAGTTTTACTTTGCTTTTAGAAAAAGAAATTACCGAGCAAATTTGCATTTATAGTTAAAAATAAAATTACTCTTGCAGTTTTAAGCAGTTAATTAAAAAAAATCTTTAGGTAGATTATGATATCAGTACAAATGAATAAAAGTACTAAGAATGTTGTTCTTTATTAAACGACTCAAAGCTTATTCGTTAAAAAAAAATCTCGAATCACATTTCTAAAAAGTTATTGAAATGACTACTTATTGATAAAAGTTTGAACATACTTTTTATAGAACTTAAATGCCAGCTTTACATTCAAGTTTTTATTAATGGAATGAAATATGTAAGTATTTTTTAAATAAATATTCCATATTTCTGCATAAGTAGGTACGGGAAAAAGCGTTTCCCGATATCATTTAATGCTATCTTTAAAGAAATTTCATCTGATGAAAAAGAATTATTTCTTGGGCAGTGTGCTTTTTTGAACAGCCCGAGTAATTATTCGACAATTCATAAATTCCTGTTTGCTTTAAATTCACTTTGAAATTTGTCTTCTGAACTGAGTATTAATTTAAAATTCACGCAATATCTCAAATGTATTTATTCTCTTCGGCTTGTGCAGTGTTTCTCAAGGTACTCATGTATTATTTTCAAATTTTTCGGAAAATTGCTATCTAATCTAATGGCACAGAAGAATCGATGCTAATGAAGAATTTGAACTTAAATGAGATTATAAATCAAATAATGACAACAACACGCAATTCCTTTCTGTCATTTAAACAGACCAAAATTATATGCAAATCAGTAAGATTAACATTTTAACTACAAAGTTACTGTGAAAATTATTATCCATTCTGATGACAGAATTGATGTACTCATCTACTGTTTAACTTTGGTTCCAAAAATACAACAAATGCTTCAATTTGCACATTAATCTAAAATGACTACGGTTGAATATCAGGAAAAGTGCTAATTTAAGTCACAAAGGAATTTCTCAAGCACTTCCAAATGAAAATCAAAGATTTTTCTTTTCTCATACAGTAAACTGCGTCGCCCATACAATCCATGACAAAATTTTCAGGTTTTACTTTAATTTGTGACAATAGAACTCTTTTTATTGCCCCAATGTCATGTCGGCAGCGCGTCACATATTCGAATCGCAAAGTTCAAAAAAATCCTGTGGCTTATAAAATATCGCAGAAGAAACAAATACAGAAGGAAATAACGTGTTTTATGTTCATCTATGACGATTAACTCTTGTGTTTTAGATGAAATGAATTTAGACCGACAAAAAAAAAAGCAATTTCTGCTTGTCACAAGTTTTCATAACATAACGAGTGAGCCAACTTCCGGAATGATAAAATCTAGACAAAACATTTTTTGGAGTCAAAAAGTTATGCCGGGTGAAGCTCTAATATGTGATGTTTCAGTTTCGGTAGAAAATTTTCACTTCGGCTGCATTGAATTACAGGTAAGATTTTTTTCAATCTTGACTTTTCTGTTTCTACCAAATGAAGTGTCATGTCGGCAGCGGAAATTAAGACACAAAATAAATAAGTTTTTCAATCTATTTTTCCATAATGGAAAAGAAACCTATTGCCATGGACACAATTAGGTGTTATTATTTTCGAATCTTTAATTAAGGATGTTCAGCTATCATATTACGGGAAATTTGTCATGTCGGCAGCGGTCATGTCGGCAGCGGTCATGTCGGCAGCTCCGAAGTAGAAGATATTTGTTACGAAACTGATGCGGGCGTGACCGATGTTTTTTCACAATTCTTTCTTCGTGTTGTGAGTTGAGTTTTAAAGAACAAAGATAATTTCAAGTGCACCGTTTTTCTGCTAAATTTTCCATTATTGGAAGCAGTTTATTTATTGTTTTTCTTAATGTTTCAAAAACAATTATTTTTTCGCAAAATTCAAGTTTTCAATCAAAATTACTGCCGTTTTTTAGCCTCTTTTCTTTTTCATCGATATTCAGACCTTCGTTCGTAACTACTGTACCCAAAAATATAATTTTGTTTTAAAATGGAAAACTTACGAACAGTTTAGTGCAAATCTCCCTCCCCCGCCAAACTCTGACTGTCTTAATTAATTTCGTTTTTTAAGATTGTGTTAAGAATTTTATTTTGATTTTTTAACTATTAGCCTATTTATGTGTTTAAAAAAAAAAACTTTGTCGCACTAATTTAAACTTTAACTAACTTTTAATTAGTCTCTAATTTTATTTATGGAACGAAAAACCGTTCAGGCTGTGTAAGTGTTCGAGTTAAGAATTTTTTGAGACCGTGCTGAAGATGCTACTGGAACATGTCGCCCATTTAGAAAAATGACATATCGTCGAAGTAAAATAGCGAAATATTTATCGTTTCATTGCTACTGAAAATTAAATGCAAATGTTGTGCTAAGATTCGTCAAAACTCAATGCAAAAGCTTATACAGTTTGATAAAACACTCTTTGCACACATATAATTTTCTCCAATTCGCTGCTGTATTTCCCTCCATAAGGTGAAATTGACTACTAGTGTAAAGTGATTAAGACACAAAACGCCGCGTTTGATATCTCGGTAAAGAATGGTCGTACTGATGTAATATTTTGGAGCTGATATTATTTTTCAAAGGAGATGGCTTCCCTAAGTATAATTATGAGGAACTACGGGCCGACTGAAAAGTTATGTTTCGTACATTATCTTTTTTGTTTCAGACATTTAATATCTTAACTTTGCATTTTATTTTGAGCAGTTTTGCATTTGGAAGTGTAAATCTACGACTAACGGTTGCAAAAATACCGGTTTTCCAAGTTAAAAGGGGTAGGCTGTGTTTGTTACGCAAAAGATCGCAATTGGAGAATTTCATTAATGTTCACATGAAATATTTGGCTTACCGCAGATGTCTTTATCATGGTAATGTTAATATTCACCTACGAATGTCGCAGTGCAAAAAATGAACTGTTTTTACAGTAAAATGCGGGCTGCCGAGGTTCTAAGTTAAAACTGTAAAATGCACTGTAATAAAGTGTAATACTAGCAATTTTAGTTTCTTACTGTAAAGTTAGAAATTTCACATTTTATTGCTGTAAAATTTATCTGTATTATACTGTAAAAACAACATTATAATATTGGCAGCAGAGATTCCAGTTTTAAACTGTAAAATTCGTGGTAATAAACTGTAAAATTATCAATTTGGCAGTTTATTACTGTAAAATTAGCACTTTTTACAGTTTATTACTATAAAATTAGCTGTATTATACTGTAAGAAGAACATTCATTTTTTGCAGTGCAACATTAACTAAATTTTGAGATTTTATCGTAACATAGAAACTAGCTTATTAGAGAAAAGTAACTTATATTAGAAAACATAACTTATTTTTTACTGCATTAAAAAAATAAGACTTTTTACTAAATCCAAAGCATAAAAATTAAACATTCTACATTTAAACCAACATTTAGTTTCTTATAAAAGTATTTTCATTGAAAGTGTGTCAAAAATAATTACTGGAAAAAATGACATTTTAAGAGAAATTATTCTAATGAACTGGACAGAAAAAACATTTTCCTCGGCAGATAGAAATGCTTTGAAACAATTTATAAACATTTCAGGCTATAGTTGCTGAATTTATTTGCGCTTACGTTTTTATTTCCGTGCAGGAAATGAATAAGTTTTCGACAGGACTTTTATCACTCCTTTATTTTTAACACTTAACAGAAATATTCCTCTGAAACGAAAACGAAGTCTTAAATGAGATTTGGGGAAATTTTGTTTGCCAGGAAAATTACAGCAGTGGGAGAAAGTGGTTTCTCCCCCATTGTGTGAAGTGCTACAAAAACACTAAGTACTGCAATTTATTTTCCTTTGCTAGAAATTGGAGAACTACTTTTAGCCCAACAAAAGAAATGAATGGAGATATTCACACATTCAAACATGCTGCATGCTGTGCTGGCATTAATTTTACGTATTTCTTTTCTTTCCTTGGATAACTTTGGCTTTAAATTATTTACGCAGAAAGAGGAGTAAAATTTTGAAACTATACATTTGAAACAATATTTTTTCTTATTCCTTAATTTTGTATATGAATTGTTTTAATAATTATTTTCTGATTTATTTCATTAATTTATTTTTTGCTCACTCACTTTATTTATTTTTTCATCTACGTTATAGCCAGTCATCTTATCTAGTGGTCAGATAAGTCTGACTCAAATGGGGAGATTCCGGGTTTGAATTCCGGCTCGGGCATGGATGTACTTTCTCCCTCTTGTACTTGTCCTTTCTGTGTATGAATGTGTTGATATGCTGTGAATAGTTGCCTACCCTATAGACGGGTCCTTATCTCATATTTGTATTGTGAAAGTCGGACTTCACACCAAATTATGGTGTAGCTGGAAAAGTGAAGCAGCGCACCCCAAATTGCTAGACTATTCTACACTGCAACCTTTCTTGACAACAACATCGTGACTTCAGCGTGACGTTTGCGTGGCGTTAGCCTATGAAAAACGAGCTAGATAAAACGTCACAGCCTACTTGGAGAATTAGAGGAGATCGCTAACTGCTCGTGAGCTCTTATTGGCTCCGCCCTTATTGGCTCCCCCCCCCCACACCTCCAGCTCGATTATTCCATCCAGAGACTGCAGTTTTAATTTTATTAGAACTCATTAGTCTGGAATAAGTATTAACCGAGCTGGAGGCAGAGAACATTTTATAGAACCTAAGGCAGGAATTCAAGTGAAACAGGCGATAGCAAATTGCAATCGCTATTGGAAGTGAATTACATTAGAACGTTTCTTGATAAAAACATCGTGACGTCAGCGTGACGTTTGACTATGAAAAACGAGCTAGATAAAACGTCACAGCCTACTTGGCGAATAAGAGGAGATCGCTGACTGCTTTTGAGCTCTTATTGGCTCCACCCGTAGTGACGTCAGTGCGATTAGCATTTATAGCGATTGCAACTTATCCAAATTTGGGAATTTGCGATTGCAATGGTGAGTTGCGATCGTCCGTGTTTCATTTGAATTCCTGCCTAAGATAGTCTGGTAGCTAAATATTGACTACCAGTAGTTGAGCTATATCTTCAATGAACGTGTGGAATTTTCCTTTTAATCTAAAGTTTCTTGAAGTTTTTTCATATTCTGTATTAATACTAAGTTCATCTTTAATTTCACGCTCTTTACCTCCATGTTGACGTACGGTAGACATAAATTTGTTCACTAAAACAAAGAAGACATTACATACAGAAGATCTGAAGTGCAAAGGCTAAACACTTTCAACTTGAATCATTACGTGTGTATTTAATTCACAAAAGACTCTACGTCTACATAGGTGAAATTACAATAGTATTGATGCAATCAAAGATTAAAACATTTTGCTTGTAAGCATTTGTTTTCTTCAATTACTGTGAAAAGAAGGAAATTTTCCTACAACGCATCTGAAAGCTCTCATAACAAAATAACAAATGTCAACATATATAAGATCGAATTTTTGAAGTAGAATTACTTGAAAAATCAAACTTAAATATTAATTGGATAAAATAAAACTAGTTTTAACAAATCATTTTTATTATTTTGTTATTTCTAAAAATATTGTTGATTTCGCTTGTTTTTCACAGAATGCATTTCAGAAAAAAATCAATTTTGCCATTTATTATCTTTTTAAGATGTTTGTATTGTAGTAAAATTAAGGAACAAAAATAATTTTCTAAATGTGAGTTGGATAAAACTTTGATCTCTTATTTTTTCTTCTCTTTGATCAAGAGGTTCTTTCAAGAAAACGGCGAGCACAAAGGATTCCCCAAAGTGTAAAAGGGTGAACTCCACTGTTCCACGAAACTAAGAGTTTTCTTCACAGAACAAAAGCAATAGAAACTGAAGAAAAGTTTCGATTTGTTTGAGCGCGGAAAATAGAAATGAAATACTTACTCAAGTTTGAAGGAACATCATCAATACTTGAAACAACTAATTAAAATGGAGTAGTAAACTGCACGCACCCCTCACTTGATTCTAGTAAGGCATAAAATTAACGAGACTCGAAGGAATAAGAGTACTTCGAAAGTCAAAAGGAATGATTTAAAGAGCTGAAAAATAATACTTCTTAAAACATAACTGTATGAATATGAGTTTTGCATTTAAATATTGACAATCTTCGACTCTGTTGAATTTCGCATTTGAAGAGTCGAATAGGCTGATTTTTATTTGTTTCAAAACTTATAGTATTGACAAGTTTCGAAAACAACAAAGATATATTCATCAAAGTATGATTAAACATATTTCGAATATTTACGCATTATTTTCTTTTTAATAGGTTTTTATTATTTTCACAAATGGGTATGTATGTAATTCTGAATAGAAGATAAAATTCACGTGATTTACAAATATAAAGTAATAGGGGAAGACCGCTTATATTGGACCACTGCTTAAATTGGACCTCGGGCTTAAAATCAAGTACAGATATCTATGCTACACTTTAACGGTAGAAATATAAAGTTTTAGGAATAAAATCAATGTGTATGAAGTTTCACCAGTCTTCGAACTACATAGCGTGAGTTACGGCATGATTTATGTTGAAAACGTGCAAAATCTTATTTCGCGAACTTGTATCTAGTAATATAGTACGAAAACTTGTAAACTAAGGTAAACTGCTGTTATAGCATGATAATCTGTGTTTAATGAGGATTACTTCTATGTATTTACATGCGCGATTGTGATAATTTTTGACAGAGCAATGAGCTGAAGAATAAAAAATGGCATGTTTTCTTTGATTGGACCGAAAAAATTTTCCTATATTGGACCGGTGGTCCAATTTAAGAATATGACTTTAAACAATACTTTTTATTAATCGAACGGAAAATAAGTAACTTATCTGATTGAATAGCGTCGTTAAAAAAAAATTTATGCATACTTTAACATCTATTCACGATATTCATTTAAACTTTTTTATTAAGCACATTTTCTAGAAGCTGCAACTTCTTAAAATGTATGGTTTTTTTTCCTCGTCATCCATTAAGCTGCAGTTTCAGGTTGTTAAACATAGTTATTAACTTAAATAAAGTTTTGCGCTGGTTTACCGGGAGAAAAATATAAAATTCTTCGATACGTTCAAAAAGAATAATAAAAAAAAACAATTTATATGCTACTAAAATGTTCAATGTGGATGAAGCCGGTCTTTTCACTGTCCAAAAGCTTCAAAATATATTGACGTATAACGGTAAACACCAGGTTGTAGCAGTAATGAGTGGTGAACGTGGTAGAAACACACTGACTATTTGCTGCATGAGTGCAATAGAATTTCTAGCACCCCCCCTCCCTATGCTTATTTTCAAATGATTACTTTCCATGCATGAGTTTATCGTAAAAGCAGCCCCTGGTGAGCAATATACTTGTTCAAAAAAAGGTTGGATCACGAACGACTATTCCCCAATTGATGCAACATTTTTTCAAAACCTTTAAGACAAGCAATGTAAAAAGAATGTCCTTCTATTAATGGATAGGCACAGCACTTACATAAAGAACATTGATGCAATAAACTTGACTAACTAGAACGATATAATAATACTTTCTCTTTAAGAACACCATGCACGTAGATGTGGTCTTTATTCAGTCTCTATCTGCATATTTTAATCGAGCATGTGATACATGGATGCGAGAACATCCCATGAGATCCATTACCCAATATCGCATAGGAGAACTGTTTGATAACTCTTATGAGCAAACCGCAATCAAGACAACGGCAAATGCTGTGAGTTGATTCCAAAGAAAAGGAGTTTGGCCTGTTAATTGACATGTCTTGACTTAGCTACCGCAGAGTTAGATTCAGGCAGTCCAGATAAAACTGCTCAAAGTGAACAGGCTACATGTTCGGCGTTAAGTTGTACACCATGTACAAAAACTAGCTACGACTTAAATTAGTACAAGTTCTGCAGAATCGGCGGATAGTTCTCATTAAAACATGATTGTCAACTCTCACCATGTGTTTGTAAGGCTGGATCGCGTATCACCTTTGCCTAAAAAAGAAAAAAGGGAAAAAAAAGAAGGCTATCTCAGCAATCATCCTTACGCCGTATAAAAGAGGCATAGAGCAGAAAAAGTCACACAAGAAGAAGCAAGCAATTGCACAAAACAATTGTTATTGCAATATTTGTCATAGATATAAAGTGCAAAACATGATTAAGTGTATAAAATGCTATCGGCGAGTTTATCAACACTGCCTAAGTGAGGCCGAAGCAAAAGAAACTCTATTGCAAATCCTGGATAAAAACTGTATAGTTCAATTATAAGTTATTCTATAATTTCCTGGTACGGTTCAAATTAGGAAGCACATGGTTCAATATAGGCGCATATATTCCTAAATTGGACTTTTGCAACTTTTTGTAAAATAATTTTTTAAAAAATAATTTCCATATTTTCAGAAAATATAAGCTCATAGGGCGGTTCCTGATTAAATTTAGCTTAAGATGCCCTATTTTGTATTTTTGTTTTGCTTCACATTGAGCGACACAGACCTCCTGTTCTTAGGGGGTCCAATATAGGCGGTCTTCCCCTATATTTAATGCTATTATTAATACTAAAGGCTAAACTATATTATGCAAACTATATTAATTATATTACATGTTGATGTATTTGTTATAAGTGCATCTAAAAGCGTATTTTTTAATTTTTTAAAAACTAATTTAAGGATTATTTAATTAGCTCCAATGAAAATTTTGAGTTTATTCAGTCTTTTTTGAGATAAAATGCCATTTCTTTTTTGAAAATTTATTTAAATCAATGTTTCTTAAAAGATCTATTTTTTGAAATAAAACTCTTTTTCCAATTCAAGCCAAGAAAACAAATTACAGTACTTACATTATTTTTCCATCCCTTAATACAAAAAGACAAGAGAAAACAATTTCTTTAAAAGCTGTAATTTTCACCGTAAACAATATTTTTCAAATCCTGTTTAAGACCTCGCTTCACGTCGTACAAATGCTCTCGTTAGTTGTAAAAAAACCTGAGGCAAAAAACGTTGACAAAAGTATTTTAAAGACATTTTTCGCGTGCGAAAAAAAGGGATAAAACAGCAGACACAAGTAAAACACAAACGAGCACGAAGAAAGTACTAAAGAAAAAAGCTCTTTTAAATTGCTTTACCACCAAACTCTTTTTTTCAGTTGAACTAAGTACCGCAAATAATTCTACTCTCTATTTTACAAGGAAAAATTATCCTTTAAATGTTATTTTTCCAATGAAAGTTTTGTCAAAGTGAATGAAATGTAAAAGGGAAAGTATGTTTCGAAAACATTTTGCGAATTTTAGACGTAAACGTTAGGCATTATGCTTATCTCAATTGTCGTAAAAAAAGAGGAAACAAGTATAAAGGGGGGGGGGGGGGATTTTTTGAAAGCTTTGAAATTGATAATCTAAAAAAAAAAAAAATGAAGATACTACTATCATTAACAAAAGGAACAATAAAATTCACGCTTGCTGCAGACAAGCTTTTAATAAAAACTTTTATTTTTGATAGAAAGTGTATTGATGTTTATATTATTTACTCGTTCAATAAATTATTTTATGTTATTTATTTCGGAGAAAGACTCGGCATCCCCGTTTATTTGTCAAGTTTTTATAAAATGCAACTGTCCATATTCCACAATTCTGTGCCAGAAAGTATTTTTTTTAATTGTAATTAACAATGACCTTTATAATAACTATTTTTCATTTTTGATTTTGGCATCGATTAGAATGCTTGTCGCACAACTCATCGGATTTTGCTCGGCCGATCATCGAACTCCTCGTAAACTGATCCCGTAACGCACGATGACATCGTGCGATCAGTATCCGAGCACGGTTTTCGATGAGCTACATTTCATCGGGAAGCGATATCCTTCCGATCAACTTTCCCGATGAAAATAAGCCGAGCTCTATTCCATCGGAAAACGATATCATTCCGATCAAGTTTCCCGATGAAATTCATCGGCACGGGACTGTTCTGCTCGTAAATTGCTCCAAATCTCATCGTATTTCGAGCAAAACTCATCGGATTTTGCTGCTCGGATTCTGTTTGGCCGATGAGACATATTGGATCATCGGCCGATGAGAATTTCATCAGGTTTCGATGAATGGCTGATCATCGGCCGATGAGATGATGCCCTGCTAGGGATCCTAGAACTGGTAAATATGCCCAGCGTCGTGCTGGTTAAAATGCAACATGTGAAATCCAAGAAGGTATATTTTTTGTGACAACGCGTGGTCAGTCAAATCGGCGTGAAGGACAACATGAAATCAAACTTAAATGTGTTATTTATCTGTGATGATTTTCTCAAAAAATGCGTTTTTACTTTCGAAAAAAGTAAAAACAGCAGTATTATACAGGGTGTCCACTCCAATCGTGGACCAATAGCTAATTTCTAAACCGTTAGAGATAAGCATATAGTTTATTTGGGAAAAAATCTCCAAATTACGAAAGGAATTTTGGGTCTATTCAATGTTTTTCAAAAAATCAAATTTTGAAAGAGTTACGAAATTTAAATTTTTATACAGCCCCCCAGTCCTATCAATCATATTTAGTAAAACATTCTTGACACTGTAACGTTTAAAACTAAAAAAAATCACTCTTCTACCACAAAAATTGACCGAGTTATGACCGAGAGATCACTCCCTCGATGACGTCATGAAACAATGCAAAATCTTGATTTTTCAAAACGTCATAACTCGGTCAATTTTTGTGGTAGAAGAGTGATTTTTTTTTAGTTTTAAACGTTACAGTGTCAAGAATGTTTTACTAAATATGATTGATAGGACTTGAGGGCTGTATAAAAATTTAAATTTCGTAACTCTTTCAAAATTTGATTTTTTGAAAAACATTGAATAGACCCAAAATTCCTTTCGTAATTTGGAGATTTTTTCCCAAATAAACTATATGCTTATCTCTAACGGTTTAGAAATTAGCTATTGGTCCACGATTGGAGTGGACACTCTGTATATTCAACGTTGACTACTCACGAAAGAAATCTTTCTTAACTATTTGAAATGAGAGAAGCCTTATAAAACTACGCGAAGAAGCGACAATATCAAACGCAAAATTAGCTATCGAGGAAAAGTTGAGATGAAGCAATAAAAATTGATTTGAATGGAATGAAACCTCTGAAAAATTAGAGATTTTATGTGGAAGTTTCAACCAAAATTGGAATAAAAAAAAACTACCTGTCAGATTTTTTTTTCTAATTGGTCTCTTAATGTGCCCAGTAAGGACACAAACACGTTGTGAAATTTTTAGCGAAGTCAGGCGGGTAGTTTTTGAGTCTATAAAGGACATACATAGGTATATATACAGGGTGTCCACTCTAATCGTGGACCAATAGCTAATTTCTAAACCGTTAGAGATAAGCATATAGTTTATTTAGGAAAAAATCTCAAAATTATGAAAGGAATTTTGGGTCTATTCAATGTTTTTCAAAAAATCAAATTTTGAAAGAGTTACGAAATTTAAATTTTTATACAGCCCTCCAGTCCTATCAATCATATTTAGTAAAACATTCTTGACACTGTAACGTTTAAAACTAAAAAAAAATCACTCTTCTACCACAAAAATTGACCGAGTTATGACGTTTTGAAAAATCAAGATTTTGCATTGTTTCATGACGTCATCGAGAGATGGCTTAAGGGACCGTATGCGAAATCCTTCAAAATCTTGATTTTTCAAAACGTCATAACTCGGTCAATTTTTGTGGTAGAAGAGTGATTTTTTTTTTAGTTTTAAACGTTGCAGTGTCAAGAATGTTTTACTAAATATGATTGATAGGACTGGGGGGCTGTATAAAAATTTAAATTTCGTAACTCTTTCAAAATTTGATTTTTTGAAAAACATTGAATAGACCCAAAATTCCTTTTATAATTTGGAGATTTTTTCCTAAATAAACTATATGCTTATCTCTAACGGTTTAGAAATTAGCTATTGGTCCACGATTGGAGTGGACACCCTGTATACATAGATACATACATTTATTAAAATATATATAGATGTGACTGTAAGAAATCATGTCTTTGTATAAGTTAAATGAATTGAAAATACTTTTCTGACAATGGGTCAATTTTTATCCGCTAATCTCTTATAGTTTCGTAAAGTGCTTCTGAGTAATTATATCGTAATAGAATGAGAATCATAGGGAAAAAAATGCTCTGTTGTTTAAAAGCTTCAAAATAGCTTGCAATGCTTTAAAGCTGTGGTTTCACATTGCATATGATGACGAAAACTTGAAAAATGGAGTTATTTTGAGAATATATAGCATGTGAAATTATAAAATTAAATATTTGCTATAGCGGACCAACATAAGTTACCGTATTTTTGACATACCTTAACATTTAAACGAATCACGTATAAAGTAACTGGTAATTCTTTACGAAAACAAAATGTTTTAAGCAAAATTGGTTTAGCAATAGGCCAAAATCCAATCTTTATTGCAAGAAATACTTCTGTACTTGACAAACATTAAATTCAAAGCTAACAAATCAATAAGGTATAGAATCAGCGGCAATTACAATGATCTTTATATTTTATCCTAAAAGTAGCATAGAAATAGAGCTAGCATGTGTATTGTACTTGTTGAATTGATTTGGAAACATACTTAATCAGAAGAGAACTAAGCTGTAGTTCCCTTGTGCTGTGTACGCAGAATTCAAAGAATATTTTTCCTCGCATTAATTGATTAAATTTTAGATCTGTTGGTTTTATTACAAAAAATAAACATGAGCTTAGTTTTTCAAATGCAGCTTTTAAGCAGAAGTTTCACCTTTTCTCAAAAGGCTACTCTTTCAAAGATTATATTTCAAAATTGAAGACCTTTTTCTTTAAGCTACAAATATTTCAAGTTACTCTTAATGAAATTTCGCATTAAAACAAGATTTTATTCCCATTTTAATTCCTTATTTTCTCTTTTTAAAATTAAAAGCATGCATTTTTGTATTTTTTATTTTAAGAAAGTGGATAGCATAATTTTAATTTCATCCTGTTGAATATAATGCCATGTAACTTTTCTTGCGAAAAACTATTCGAAAGTAAAAATTTAAAATGGGGAAATTAATGTATTTTTTACCTAACAAGTTTAATTTTCTCTGTCCGTTTTTATGTTAGATATACCTGAGAGGTGTTTTCTTCTTTAACTTAGAAAATGTCTAAAAGAATTACTTTCTTTCGCAGACAGGGATAAAGTTTAGGTTTTAATTACTCGTAAAAATCTGAAAAAGGGGTTTTCTTTTCCTTTTATTTATCTTGGAGCAAAATGTTAATGATTTCTTATTCGCTGGGAAAACAATAACATTTTCTAAGCGATGTGTGCAAGGCTGCAAGTTTGTGATAGATAATTTTCTTTCTTTCTTTTTTTTTTTTTAACTCGATAGAATAATTTTTACGAATGTGTAATTTGAGAAATACGCTGTGAACAAATTTATTTATTTCTCCAACTCTAGAATTTAATCAGATTTTTTCCACTTTTATGTACTCTTTGAATCAATACTAACGGCAGTTTTAGATTCCTGACAAAAAAAGTGAACTTGATTGGTTTAATCAATTTAATTTTCGACCGTAGTAATTGTTTTGTCAAAAAAGTAATGTATATCAAATTCTCTATTCTTTGAGGATATTTTTTTGAAATTTGATTTTAGCCGTGATTAAAATATTTTTATGCATCCATAATACGAGTTTTCAAAAGCTTTTGAAATTAATTTTGGCTTGCAATAGTTCAGTTGATTTTACGATTTTCTCTGTCCAATAATTATTATTACAAGTAAGATTGATGCTTAATATTAAACTGTATTGAATAGCAGAGGTTAGAGCATTTACAAAGTAAAAAGCAACCGGTAAAAAAGCTATATTTCATCAAATAAAGTGACAAAAAGTTTTTTCAAATTCATACTAAAGAAAATCAAACAATACGCAGATTTCAGGTATGTGCCGTTCTAACAAAATGAAAAATAAGGTACCAGCAGTGACCAATTGGTTTGGCTATTCATTTATGCCAAACATAATTGTTAAAAAATTATCAATGGTGGTTTTAAAAAACGAATTCTACGAACATAAATTATAAAGTGGCGTTTTGTAAAGTTTATTTGTCTTTTCATAATGCTAAAAAAAACGAGAAGAATGTTTAAAATACTAACAAATTCTTTGTTACGAATTGCTGCAATTTCACGGTTCCCCCGCCCCTCAAAGCAAGGCTTTATTTGTGGAAGACTCATAATAGATAGTCGCCCATTGAAATGGGGACGGATACAAGAGTGAGGAGATGGGTGCTATCGCCCCTCTCTTGGGGGACTCACCATTGGTAAATTTTCAACATTGAAGTCCAAAAAAGGCATTTTTTGACTATCCTTGATGCGAGCAGAAGGGAGTTTTAATCATCTCTCCTGGATACGTTTCGAAAGTGAAGTATAAAACACATTTAAGGTTAGCTTTTGTAAAACAAGATGTGTAGTAAAGGATGTGTAGAAAAATCAATCACCCATCCTTTGAAATATTTCTGGATCCACCTTTGTTTTGAAAACATTGAAACCTTCGAACAACAATGTTTTTAATACGCTTTTATTAGTTTTACATGGTGGGTTTGTTTGTGTATGTATGTAACTCTGCAAAAAAGATAAAATTCACGTTCTTTACAAATATAAAAGTAATAAATTTAATACTATTATTAATATTAAAGGCTGAACGATATTGCATGTTGATGTGTTATAAGTGTTTCAGTTGTTTGTGTATTTAACTCTGAATAGAAGATAAAATTCACGTTCTGTGCAAATATAAAAGTAATGTATTTAATACTATTATTAATACTAAAGGCTAAACTATATCACACGTTGATGTATTATAAGTGCATCTAAAAGCACATTTTTTTCGTTTTTTGAAACTAATTTAAAGATTATTAATATTATGGCATAAACTAAAAACTGTATCCAGGTCTTAACTT
Organism: Uloborus plumipes; assembly: GCA_038373865.1. Taxonomy (NCBI): domain Eukaryota; kingdom Metazoa; phylum Arthropoda; class Arachnida; order Araneae; family Uloboridae; genus Uloborus; species Uloborus plumipes. The sequence goes on from JAXGGA010009824.1 coordinate 47,525, forward strand.
TCTTTCAGTAGAACATTATTTCAGATGTTTAATTAAGAATTCCTTTACATTTTTTTTTGTGGAAAAATTAGTTGATTCATTGAACTAACTTCAAATTTAAACTTTGAAGTCTTAAGAAAAGAGTTTCTGAGAAAATTTAATTTTCTCAATGCAAAAAGAAAGAAATTATTGATGTATTAGTGATCTATAGTCTAAACATTGTCTTGCTTAAAATTAGACTGGTTTTTATTAAAATTAAAAAATTAATCATTTAAATGTTATTTGTAATTCAACCTTTTTAAAAAAATGAGAATCGAGCAGCAAACTGCACCTTAATTTAAAACAAAATTATTATGACAAAATTATTTAAAATTCATTTTAAACATACTAAGTTGTGTCGCATCCTTTTACTAGTTCTTTCATATTTCAATGCATTAAAAATACCATTCTTAACAGCTTGGTAAAAAGTTTAATGTTTACTTGAGAAAACAAGTAATCTTCTAAAGCACTCTAACATCTAATAAAAGGACTAAGGATAAGATTTTTTTTTATTGGTCTGGAGTTTACCTGACCAAAATGGATGGAGCACCTATAAAAATGGATGGCTTCCATAGCAGAGTAAAAGGTTTTATTGGATTCCTTGAGTTTTCCCTTTTGCTGCACATTTTCTGTATTTTATTTTTAAGACACGGAAGTCTACACAAAAGACTTAAAGTACACCAGAAAATCTTTGCTTCTACATCTAATGCTGTCTTCTCGGAGCTTTGACAAATAAAGCTAGAGTAACGATTGTCAGTATTCAGACTCAGCATTCCTTGTTTTCTGGTTTTAACCTATTTATTTCAGCTTTTAATATTCTTAGTCATTTCTTATTGCAAAAAATAGAAGTTCTTCATTTGTTTTTTTAAAACAAAATTAAAAACTAAAATTTATGCAATATAAATCTCTAAGAATGAAATTTAATCATTATTTTTTAATGTGACCATATGACGGTAAAATATTTATTTTTCATATGTAGAAACATATATGTTTTTACTTACAAAAAATATTAATTGACATAAATTCAATTGAAATAGTGTAGTTGTTTGTTAGTTATCACAAAACTGTTTTAAAAATCATTTAAAAATAGTTATGAATTGGACCTGCCTTGCTATTTTTGCTGTGCAAACTTCAGTCCACTTGATGCGCTATCATTTACATGCTGAGGAAAAGGAAAACAGGCTTTCATTTGATATAAAGTAATCAGTCAAGAAAAATGTTCATACAAAGTTATCACCAGGGAATACTCTTGAACAGGGACGTCATTTCAGGTTTTTCCGGGGGGGGGGGGGCAAAGGGTCCAAACACAATGCAATTTCATTGGAAAACATAAAAAAAACCACGCCCACTTATATGTAAATACATTAATTTCTCAAGGTCAGGGGGGGGGGGGCAATTGACACCCTTGGCCCCCTAAATGACGGGCCTGCTCTTGAACTCGGTTTATCTCTTGACTGATCCAAAGGGAAAGAAATTATCTAAATTTGCCTTCCAGAGCGTAAGGCCTTTCACTGACCTGCTGCGATCTCTTCGTATGATATCTTTCTTGTATCACCATCAAGGAGCGGGTGTTAGCGGCAATAGAGAAATTTTCCACCATATGGTGGCACCTGGAATCTCACGATGGGATAGTGACCCAGGAATTAATTTTAGTCTAGTGTGCCTGTGCCAAACACGCACTCAAGGGCCACGGGTTTAGAGCCTGCAATAAAGGCCGACGTCAACGCTTAACCCTTTGGCCACACAGCAAACGGAGAATCTAAATTAAAACAATTGGAGTTTTGTTTCCATTCATTCCAATTGGTCCTAGTTGAGTTTCTTCGGAAAAAACCTAATTCCCGGTAGCATTAGAATGATCAACAATGGCTGACTACAGAGAATGCTTCAGGGCGGCAGTGTTTCTCATGCTCTCTTATTCAACAATTAGCGCTTTTCTTTGACCACTGTAATAAGAAATCGAAGAGGGGGATATCTTTTAGCTGTATATTTGTTTGAGGAATACTGTTTAAAAAGAGAAACAGCTGTGCAAGTTATTGATTGCGTCTTTTAGTAATTCGAAATAGGGTATACCGACCAGTGAATGAACATCTAAGCGAATTCTCAATTTCAAAACATCATAGCGTCGGAAAAAATAGTAACATTTGTCTCA
>JAXGGA010009825.1:0-49686 GCA_038373865.1 Uloborus plumipes
AGCAAGTGCGTCCGCTTTTAGTCAGACGTTTACATACCAAAGCGTATGTGCGCTGATTGGTTGACGTATTTAAATGGAACAATACACAATTTCTTCATTACACAGTCTGACTTTGTTTTGCATGTGAATAGAATACGTGAACATGACATACCAGAAAAACCACAATCTAGTATTAAAAGTCCAAAGTTTCTGTTAAAGGACAGAAATTGCATTTGATACTGTACAAAGTTTTGCTTCAAAAACAGATTTTTGTTTTACGCATCTTGCAGAAGAATTCAGAGATCAGTTAACACTTGAAAACTTTCTACCTGACTAAATAATGTATACAGCGTGATAAAAACTGATACAGGTGCTAGAAGTGAAATTATGTCCATGTATTAACCCTTAAAACAATAATAAAGTTTTAAAAAAATAAAAAAAAGAAAGAAAAAAACAGGAAGAGAAAGAAAAACAACAGATGATTTTTTAAATCTGATTTAAAAAAAAAAAAGATTCTCGGGGAAAGGGGGTGGGAAGGTTTCAACTACTTCGAAAGAGTTAAAAATATCAAGTAATGTTTAGCATTGTTGGAATTCCAACTGAAACTTAACTTCAATACAAACAAAATTGTGCAGAAAAGCTCATTTCCACCGGACTCAGATTTTTGTGAAGCTTCCCAGCTTTCGGGGACTTAACCAGAATCTTTTTTTTTTTTTTTTTTTTTTAATGTATCCTCAAAGAGTTGAGGCAACTAACTTTTGAATTAGCAATTTACAATTACCTAAAAAAATACATGGAAAAATTCTGACGAAAGAAGTATTGCATGGCTGGATTTGTCAACGAAAGACATGAAAAGCGTTAGTCCCTATGAAAGCCATTACAAACCAAACAACTTTTCTAGAATCCTCTGCTTTAAGAAAACGCTTATTGAAGTTTTCTCAATATTTTTGAAAACATCTACGATAAATTTAAATTTTCCTCAGAATTTTCAGAATTTCAAGAATTTTCAGCATTGACAAAATTGGAATTCAGAATAAATGTCTTTTAACTATTCAATTAAAGGATTAAAAAAAATAATAATGAAGGAGAGGTTGCTGTGACATCTGCACGCTATCATAGTTATGGCTTTCATGATTGCTATTGGGATTTTCATTTTCCCTTATATGATTTTTCAAAGAGTCAATAGTGCCACGTCACCCATGAAAGGCGGCTAAAATAAACAATACAGTTTTTTAGTTATAAAAAAAAATCCTGTTTTTTATTTATTTGTTTCGAGCTATACTATTTCATACAAGTATTCTGTATTTGAACCACCCGTTGAAAGACGTGATTTTACATTCTGTTGGGGTCCCGCGTCTACTGATTTTTTATTGACGTGCAGTAAAAAAAGGAAAAAAAGTTCCTACAAACTACAACGATTAACTTTTCCTTTTTGTGCATCATTAGAGCTAATTTAATATTCTAGTTCAAGACTCCGTTGAACGCGAAGCATCTCATAAACGCTCAACGTGTTGGCTTCTTTGAGAGATTCGTAAACAATGTTTGTTGTATTTTGTTACGACATTTTTAATTTTAATAGGCTAATAAATAATTATTTGCTATTACTAAAAAATTTCAATTGTTTATTTCAAAATTATTTAAATGAGGATTTATCATAGGAAGCACACAATTTATTCATAGTTAATGTAATCAATTACAAATTTATGTACATTTATTTGCTACATCTATGGGCATATATTGCCGCCATTTTTGTCCCTATAAAAGAGGGGCCCCGCGAAAACAATTCACCCAGCTTGAGTTAGAGCCGCTACTGGCTTCACTGAGGGGGACCTCGATGGAGTTCAAGGGGAGACAATTTTGTAATATAGCCATAGCCTTATCAAAGAAATGATGTTTATTGTTTTTCTCATTTGATGCAGGTGTGTGTGCATGCGTGTTTTTTATCATTCTTCAAAATTCGGAGTTTCATTTGGTTAATTGAAAATCTCCTCTCCCCCCTCTCTAAAAATTTAAGTTCGGAGCTCATCACCCTCACCATATGACCCCATTTGTCCACCATATTATAACTTACTATGTTGGCTCAGCCTCTCACTGCGCGAAAAACTGCTGATTGACTGAACCATCATAAGGCGCACAAGGCTAAGAACAAAGCGAATAAGGCCATATTAGCAGGCGGGAATTTCTGCGCCTTAAAAGAACACCAAATCTACGCTCTTTATCCAAGGACAATCAGCAGGAAATGGCACGGAAATTCGCAAATGAGGAAGGAGTTAAGAAGCAGAATTTTCGAAAAAGTTATTCACCTTGTCTTCGACGGGTTTTTCCTCCGCACGTGTGGGTTCGAGTTAGGTTTTTTTTTTTTTTTGAAAAGGAAAAGCGTCAAGAGTGGAGTGAGAGTTTTCAACTGGAATTATATTTAGGTTACTTGGTTAAAATGGGAAAGTGCTGGGTCGGTGGCCATTTAACTGAGAATGTTTTGAACACAGCTGTGTTTTTGCCAAGAAATACTTTTTTTTCCAAATTTTCGTTCCTACTAGCCAGCAGTAAGAGGCTAGCGTAAAAAATAGCGAATGGGGGAGGTGGATTTATTCCTTGAAAAACATTTCAAATTAGTCTTTTCTTGTCAAAAAACAATTTCTAATTAGATTTGACGCAAAAAAATATGTTTTTGATCGTCTCGGGCAAGATTTTTAATCTAATTGGAGATTTCAATGCATCAAAAATAATAAATCACAAATAATTTTTTTTAAAGCGAGTTCTAATATGATCAAAAATGAATCCAAACCAGGCTAGTAACAAGTTGATGCCATCGAAATAAATAAACCTGATCAAAAACAACACCAAATGTTAAAGCAATAAAATAAGCTTTAAAACTGTCTGAGTGTCCTCAATTGAAAAGTGCGAATGATAGCACATTATTATTATTATTTATTATTTATTATCCAGTATCACATTAATCAAGATATTATGGATTTATTAAAATTCCCTTTTTTATTTATTTATTTTCACATTAAAGGGGAAAAAAAGTAGGGAAATCTGTCAACTAATTTCCACTATGAAAACATGCATCAGCTTTTCGTGGAGCTCGAAATTTTAGTTAAAACTGTTTTCTTTTAAGAATTCACTAATACAAATTTTGATATTATTATAGAGGGCTTGAACATTTACCTTACAACAGTTTTGTTTCTGGATTTAGAATGTTTTGATTCTAAACTACTCAATTGGGGTTGAATGTTTTTGATTTTTAAAACAATTTCCTTCGTTGCTCTTTTTATCTTTTTAATTTAGTTTGAATTTGAACAACTGAACAATGAGTTTCGATTCACTCCGCAAATCTTTATCCTATGACATCATAAAGAATTCTTTACTTCTATGGCACAATAAAAAAAATGTCAATTCTAGTGTGATACTCTGTAGCAATGCATGAATAATTGAAATATATTATTCTTAGGTTTAAAACATAATGAGGTCTGTATTTACATACAAAGTTTTGCAGACAATTAAAACTTGCTGTTTTTTAGCGCTCTGCGATGCTTTTTTAAGACACGACTGCTAATAAAAACATATAAAAGAGACAAAAAAGAAAAAAGAAAATGATTAGGTGAATTTCACAAAACTAGGTTCTTTAACATAATAGTTGTGGCCGAAAACGCCAGCAATCAGGTCCGTCATTACGAGTTAGTTTGAGGTTAAAAGAGTTTTCACTCAACGGAAATGTTATTGGTGAAAAACAGAAAAATCGTCCATATTATGTGTGCGAACATTAATTTTTCAAAGCCAAGCTCTTCACTCCTCTTAATGACGGGCCTGCAAAGAGCTATTCTGCCGTGGGCAGGTAAAGGGCAGTAACTGCAAATTTTTCGATTTTCATTTTTTTGCATTTTTGAAATCTATGTAACATTAGTTTTATGGTAAAAGCATCTTTTTTTGGTTTCTGATGAAAAAAAACTGTTTTTTAACCAATGATAATTAGCAGTAACTGCATTTTTCGTTGCTGTGGGCAGGTAAACGGCAGTATCTGCATGTCTGCAGGATGAACACAATATGAATCGCTGTGCAAAACTTGCATCAAGCCGCAAAAACCGTTTTCCTTTGTACTTAAACTAAGAGAAAGTAGGGGTGCCCTAATGGGAGGTCACGGGAGGTCATTGGTTGCACTTGAATGTTCCAAAGGGGGTGTTTTATACCTTTTTGGGGTGAATCAGTCTTAATATCAATGCAAACTTAAGTTATATAAATTGGCGTTACCACTTGGCGATATATCGCCAAGTGCTTGTCGCCAACTTGGGGATATATCGCCAAATCGGCGACAAATTTGGCGAAAAAAAATTATTTTATGAGTTGGAATTCAATTTAGCGCTATTGGCGGTATTTTGCGAAAAATCCACTGAATGATGCTAAAATCGGCGATATTTAGAAAATGAACTAGCTGCCAGGGCAGCTAGATTAGCTTCCTGCCGCATGTTGATGCATAACGTCCCCCTCTCTAACTTTTACCTCATTCTGAAGTTGTATTATTTGATATAATTTAATGTTCAGTCAATTTCAAGACATACCACGCACGTGGCCCGGCGTTGCACGGGCACTTCGTGCCCTGAAATTAGTGAGAAAAAAATTTAAAGAAACTATTCCCCGCCAAGGCGGCTCGCTTACAGGCGCTTCACGCCTTTACTTTTTTCCTATATAAAAAAATCATTCGAATTATTGAGATGCTTCGCGCCTTCAAGATGGTGAGGAAAGTTTCAGTAAGTTCAGCTCGCTCAAAGGAAAAAAGCAGACATAGATACTCAGTTTTTAATATAAGTAGATGGCTCTTCAACAAATAAATGTTTCAAAATATTACCAGTAGCTAGCGATAAAAATTCTACGTAAGTGGCCCGCTTATGAGTTCCGTGTTTGATTTAGTTAAGCCTTCATTCAAAATTCTCATTATCATTGTTATCACTGTTTCATAGCAACGACGGTTTGCAAGAATGGATTTCATATTTAATCATTTATTAGGCTTAATCGCTTTAAACTTGACTACTTATTAATTGATATCTTCGCTAATTAAAATCGTATAATTATATAGATTGAAACTAATGAAGCTTGAAAAATTACCTATCTATCGGTACCTGGTTCGACTTTCAGTTCATTGGCGTTCAGGAGAAAGAAGCGTGACATAGAAAGATAGTTAGAAAGAAAGATAGTTAGAAAGATACTCAGTTTTTAATATAAGTAGATCGGTACCTGTTTCGACTTTCAGTTCATTGGCGTTCAGGAGAAAGAAGCGTGACGTAGAAAGATAGTTAGAAAGAAAGATAGTTAGAAAGATACTCAGTTTTTAATATAAGTAGACTAGCTGCCAGGGCAGCTAGATTAGCTTCCTGCTGCATGTTGATGCATAACGTCCCCCTCTCTAACTTTTACCTCATTCTGAAGTTGTATTATTTGATATAATTTAATGTTCAGTCGATTTCAAGACATACCACGCACGTGGCCCGGCGTTGCACGGGCACTTCGTGCCCTGAAAGTAGTGAGAAAAAAATTTAAAGAAACTATTCCCCGCCAAGGCGACTCGCTTACAGGCGCTTCACGCCTTTACTTTTTTCCTATATAAAAAAATCATTCGAATTATTGAGATGCTTCGCGCCTTCAAGATGGTGAGGAAAGTTTCAGTAAGTTCAGCTCGCTCAAAGGAAAAAAGCAGACATAGATACTCAGTTTTTAATATAAGTAGATGGCTCTTCAACAAATAAATGTTTCAAAATATTACCAGTAGCTAGCGATAAAAATTCTACGTAAGTGGCCCGCTTATGAGTTCCGTGTTTGATTTAGTTAAGCCTTCATTCAAAATTCTCATTATCATTGTTATCACTGTTTCATAGCAACGACGGTTTGCAAGAATGGATTTCATATTTAATCATTTATTAGGCTTAATCGCTTTAAACTTGACTACTTATTAATTGATATCTTCGCTAATTAAAATCGTATAATTATATAGATTGAAACTAATGAAGCTTGAAAAATTACCTATCTATCGGTACCTGGTTCGACTTTCAGTTCATTGGCGTTCAGGAGAAAGAAGCGTGACATAGAAAGATAGTTAGAAAGAAATATAGTTAGAAAGATACTCAGTTTTTAATATAAGTAGATCGGTACCTGGTTCGACTTTCAGTTCATTGGCGTTCAGGAGAAAGAAGCGTGACATAGAAAGATAGTTAGAAAGAAAGATAGTTAGAAAGATACTCAGTTTTTAATATAAGTAGACTAGCTGCCAGGGCAGCTAGATTAGCTTCCTGCTGCATGTTGATGCATAACGTCCCCCTCTCTAACTTTTACCTCATTCTGAAGTTGTATTATTTGATATAATTTAATGTTCAGTCGATTTCAAGACATACCAAGCACGTGGCCCGGCGTTGCACGGGCACTTCGTGCCCCGAAAGTAGTGAGAAAAAAATTTAAAGAAACTATTCCCCGCCAAGGCGACTCGCTTACAGGCGCTTCACGCCTTTACTTTTTTCCTATATAAAAAAAATCATTCGAATTATTGAGATGCTTCGCGCCTTCAAGATGGTGAGGAAAGTTTCAGTAAGTTCAGCTCGCTCAAAGGAAAAAAGCAGACATAGATACTCAGTTTTTAATATAAGTAGATGGCTCTTCAACAAATAAATGTTTCAAAATATTACCAGTAGCTAGCGATAAAAATTCTACGTAAGTGGCCCGCTTATGAGTTCCGTGTTTGATTTAGTTAAGCCTTCATTCAAAATTCTCGTTATCATTGTTATCACTGTTTCATAGCAACGACGGTTTGCAAGAATGGATTTCATATTTAATCATTTATTAGGCTTAATCGCTTTAAACTTGACTACTTATTAATTGATATCTTCGCTAATTAAAATCGTATAATTATATAGATTGAAACTAATGAAGCTTGAAAAATTACCTATCTATCGGTACCTGGTTCGACTTTCAGTTCATTGGCGTTCAGGAGAAAGAAGCGTGACATAAAAAGATAGTTAGAAAGATAGTTAGAAAGAAAGATAGTTAGAAAGATACTCAGTTTTTAATATAAGTAGATTGTTATAAATCATTTTTTGCTTTGTTTCGTGGTACATTTGGGGCGTAAATGTTTGAATTGTCATCTTGCTCATTCCAAGCATTATTTTAACACTTAAGGCATCTACTAAAAAAATTTACACGTAAAAGGAAGTAGTGTGGGGTCCATACCAGATTTTTTTTTTTCAAATAAAGTTTCTCTCCACTAGCAGACAAAATTTTTCACGATTCGAAAGATACACAAGCCAAATTTTGCTGACGACAAACAAAAATGCAGCAATGAAATGATTTTATTTACATTGTTTTGTTTTCTTTTAATTACAGTTGCTTTCATACTAACAGACGATAGTTTTTGCAGTTTAATCCCTAGCTGTTGCATTTTTAATAGTACTATGAAAAAAATCGTCAGCACAACAAGCATTTCAAGCGCTCTTTTTCTCAAAGTGATTTCTTGTTTTGATGCAAAGTACAAAGCATTAACTGATTTGTAGTAATTTTAAAACATCTGGTGTGCACGCCACACTACTTCCTTTTACGTTTAAATTCCATAATAAATGCCTCAAGTGTTAAAATAGTGCATTAGAGTGAGCAAGATAACAATTCAAACATTTACACCTCTTGTTTGTCACGAATCAATGCAAAATAATGTTTTACAATGATTTATTTTCTAAATATCGCCGATTTTAACATGATTCAGTGAATTTTTCGCAAAATGTGCCCAATAGCGCCAAATTGAATCCAAATTAAAAAAAAAAAAAAATCATTTTTTCGCCAAATTTGTCGCCAACTTGGCGGCAAACACTTGGCGACCAAAAGTTTGGCGATATATCGCCAAGTGGTTGCACCAAATCATATCACTCAATCTGCATTGAAATTAAGATTGATTTTCCCCACAAAGGGGTAAAAGACCCCCTTGGGAACATTCGAATGCAACCGCAAGGGGAGGTGCACAACGACCACCCTCAGAGCCTACATACCAAACTGGAAGCTTCTACGGCATATAGTTTTTGAGTTATGCGACATACATACATACGTACATACATACGCACATACGCACATGTATACGTACATACAGACGTCACGAGAAAACTCGTCGTAATTAACTGGGGCATGGTCGTAAAGGATATTTCGGCTGTTTATATGTTAGTAGGTACATATGCATGTGCTGATAGGTCGAAAAAAACTACTCAACATTCATTCGGGGGTGAGCAAAATCAAAATTTAGACTGAATTTTGAGTGAAATTTTCTTTGTGATCACAATACTTCCTTTACTAAGTAAAAGGAAGTAAAAATGGCTGAAGAATCATCAAGTTTTGCTTCATATTTTCCATAATACAATACAGTTCATTATATTTTTTAATTATATTTTGCGTTCGTTTATATTAAATCTATATCAAGTGGATACACGGTATTCATGTATATTTTTAAATAAAACATATCATTCACAATGCAATAATATATTTCGCAATAACATATCTACTCCGCATGTTGTTGAATATGTAAATACTGGACATTTAGTAGCATACTGTGCAGTTACTGCCGACTGCCAGTCAATTCCGCATGACAATTAGAGTGAAAAGGGCAGGTAAACGGCAGTATCTGCTTTACCTCTCTATGCGCTTGCAAAATCAAAATTCAATCGATTACCCAAAAAAATATATCGGTATAAACATATAGTATCGCCTATGTTCGAAGTTCAATGTTTTATTGATCTTTGTGGGAAATCAAAAACGCGTTTCTTCAATTATCTCGAAAACTCATTTTCTCAGATACTGCCGTTTACCTGCCCACGGCAGTATTACAGGGCTACCCAAACCCCTAGAGCGACGGCACACTATCTTCCCCCCCAAATAATACAAACACCCGAGAAGAGAAAAATACCGAGAAAAACACCTCTTGAAAATTTCAATGGCGTATTCTGTGCCATGACACCCTCCCCCCTCCCCCATCCCTTCCAGTTGACAACCCCTAGCTGTTATATGATTAAAAACATCAACTTTACAATTTATTTTTAAATCAGATTCTGAAGTGGAGCTCGTGAAGCATCTTTCCTTACAACACGTTCTTACTTTATTTTATTTAATGGTTGATTTATCCTTGTTTTACCTACGTCAATTCAACAATAAGTTATGTAATCCTTCATATTCAATTCCTCAAAAAGAAATCAATCTGAGTTTTTTCCCCCTTTCAATACATATTGAAAACATATTTCGACATACAATGCCCGACATGAACTAAACATGGTATTGGATTGGAATAATGTATTCAGTTATTCGACCGCAGAAAAAGGTAAATTTAACCGTATCTGTTATCCGTCCTTGGTTTGGTGATTGACCTCGCTTTGCTTTGGGTAAACCTATCTGTTTACCTTTGCTCAAACTTCCTGGGCGATAACCCGTTTCCATGCTGGGTGGAGTCCCTCTTGTAAACTTTCTAATTAATCAAAAAATCCGACCCAAAGCCGAAGAACATTTTTCACTGCTTTAACTTTCTGTGAAGAGATGGATAACCGTGTCAGAATTTCAGATCCGGTTAATTAACTCATTACTATTGCTAATCACTGTTAACTGATCTTTATTTCCCAGCCGCATTGTTGAAAGTTTCATTTCGCTCTCTCGAAATTGAGGATTGAGCGTGACGGGCTGGCATGACTTTGAATGAAGCAAACCTGTAGGGCTTTCAGATTGGCGTGATTATATGTCAGTGCTATCAATTAACACATTATTATTGTTAATCACAATAAAAAGCTCTTTGTTTTCCTGTGTGTTGCAAAAATGTTATTTTCTTAAAGATTGAAAATGAAGTTGGTTTGAACTTGAAAGAATTGAAGGAAAAAGAGGGACTGTTATTTTTCCAGACTAATGGGATAACAAGTCATTTTCATTGCAATTTTATTAACTTAATGCTGAATTGAATCATCATAAAATGTTGTTTTCAAATTTCTTTCTATTTCAGATATAAAGTAAAACGCAATTTGTTTCCCACAGAGTAGGGATGCACCGATAAGCAAATTGGCCGATTACAGAATAATTGGTCGAGCCGATTAATGATCAGGATGATTATTTTTATTGTTACCAATTTGACAATCACTGTTTTTTTTCTCTTTCTTTCACAATTCCAATTTCAGAAATAATTACTTATTTATTTCTGAAACAACATATCTTTTTTTTTTTCAATTTTCCCAAAATTATTTCAAAATTTTATCAGATTTCTTTGAACCAATTTTTATACTTTTGTTTATGAAATTACAGAACACACTAGACAGGAACATAAAAAATAAAAAAAAAACCGGGAGGCTGTGGTGAGCACTTTAATTTAGGAGTGCTTAAAGAAATAAAATATTATAACTGTGTAGAAGAAGTGAAATTTAGAAAGCAAGCTTGAGATTTTCTCGCGGACTCGGGATTTTACTTTTTTTTTTTTGGTATTTTTCAGTTTTCTCTAACTTTTACAATTTTTTCATGTCATTCTAGAGGACAAGGCAGGAATTATATTTGAAAGCAGATTTGCATAAAGTTATCGCTTTCCGAGAGAGAAGATTTGCTTACGTGATCAAGTGTTAATAAAATTTAAAGAACAAGAAAAACGCATTGCGAGAGATGAAAAAGAGGGCAGGACGCAACGCCCTCCGAAAATACCCTAGAAAAACACTAAATACTGGGTGCAGTAGAGAAACTTGCTGATTTGTTAAGTTAATAAAAGAAGAAGTACTTCATGTATCAATTTATTTCTTTTTATAAGATGTTGTACACATTCTGAATTTTCATTTTAACTAGATTTAAAAATTTTATCGGGCAAATGGTGGCCCCCATTAATGATTTTATCTACCCAAGATTTGAAGTTTTGTTCCACCCTTTCAAACATATCGACTGGGATGTTGGCGATAGCAAGCCGAATGTTGTTCTTCAGGTGTTGCAGGGTCCGGGCTTGTCGTTGTAAATGTAAACGATCGATTTGAGATACCCCCATAAAAAATAGTCGCAGGGTGTCAAATCGGGGAAGCGCGACAGCCGTGGTAACGTCATCTCAAGCAGAAGAGGCGTTCATCTAAGTTGAACCACATTTTGTAGGTATGAAACTGGAGTTCCACGCGACGAATTCGTCTCTGTGTGCGATCTGAAATATTCAGAGCATCAGCGTGTTTACGCGCCGAACGCCGGGAAGGGCGCAAAAATGACTCTCTAAAGGCCCGGTTTCCTAGTAGTGAAATCGTCGATTTCTGGCGAGGCGACAGACGCCGCCGCCTTCTGCGCATGCCCCTGAGCCGCAGAGTGACGTCGCTTCATACCACGCTCCAATCAAACTGGTTCTGATTCCAGCGTGCGTCGCGCCCGGCGTCAGCGACGATTCTAGGAAACCGGACCTTAAGGGCCCTGCTCCACATCAGCAGGAAACGCGGCCGAAACCGAAGGCAGAAACCGAAAATCCGGGTACTTTCCATAGGAATACCATTTAATTCGTTTTACGTTTCTGCTTTATTTTTCTGTATTCGTAAAATGGATTACATAGCATTTCTATGGAAAATACCCGGATTTTCGATTTCTGCCTTCGGTTTCGGTCGCGTTTTACGCTGATGTGGCGCAGGGCCCTTACTGTCTCGACGTTTTCTGGAGTTCTGGAAGTTTGTTGACGTCCTGAGCCCTTTTTACCACATTCTCACTGTCCCTGAATGTTTTCACCCACAAAACAATCGATTCCCGGCCAGGAACGGAAACCCCGGGATGAATTTTGAACAGAGTCTGGAAGGCCCTTTGAGTGGCGACCACCGAATGATTATTAGAAAAGTACGCCTCGGCGGCAAACTCTCGCTGCTCTTTTGTCCAACGCATAACGACAACTAAATTGTGAGATAACAACAATTCAGGACCCTCTCTTTAAAATAAGACTTTCCCCATACTCCTTTCTGACCACGCATTGCTAATTAGCATTCAATTAAAATCAGCAAGTTTCTCCGTCGCACCCTGTATGAAGACACATAGGATAGGAAGAGCTTAGGTGGGGGAGATAAATTTATATACTTATGATGTATTAGTAAGGATTTCATTCAGAAACGCTAAGGGCCATGCTCCACATCGACGTAAAGCAGAAAAATTAGGCAGAAGCGTAAAATGGATTCAATGGTGTTCCTATGGAAAGTACCCGGATTTTCGGTTTCTGCTTTCAGTTTCGGTCGCGTTTTACGCTGATGTGGAGCATGGCCCTAAGAGATTGATTTGGAGGAAAATATAAAATTAACGATGAATTTTTTTTCGTTACTAGTCATTGTGCTATTTGTACTGCCTCGTGAGCCCAAAAGCCTGGTGAGACCCCCGTGACCCGGGGGGTGCTATTTGCGCCACTGCTTAGATGTCAGTGATTTTAATTAACTCACGAGTGCTGTTAGTGATCATCGACTTTCATAGAATCTTCAATTACCTTTGGGGCTGATCATAAATGTCCCGCATTTTTGAAACATTTTAATCCAATTTTCCTTTTTTCACAAGTGTCACACTGCACCTTCTCAACCTCCCCCCTTTATCACAAGTCTCATTATTTTTCATAAAAAAAATTATTTTAGAAAAATGTGGACTGTCACACTCTTGTTTTCCTCCCTCTCGCTTGTCACAAGCTGTCACAATTTTGCGAATCTTCCCCTCAACCCTCAAAGCGTGACATCATTTGTGGGCAGCCCCTTGCCGCATTTATTTTCATCAAATGCCACATTTATGGCAAAATAAATTAAGCAGGTAGGTAAACGGAAAGAGAAATGCAAATAAGGAAACGTTTTTGGAATGTAAATCTAAAAAATGTCTATCTGTGTATATCTCACAACTAGGTAAGAAACAAAGGAGTTTCTTATATTTTTATGCTGAACAAAACATAATATATAAATCACATTTTGTGTCACAAGTTTTATTTTTGGAAAATAAAAGAGAAATTCTACAAAGAAATTAATTTTTGCAACATATTAAATATATTTCTTTCTCTTTTCAAGGGTGAAAGACAAAGATGTTAAGCAGGATAACGGATCCAAATTATTCCCGAAACTTCTGAAAGAAAACAGATTGGAAAAGTAATTTTATCTCGATAGCTTCATCTATCGCCGCAAATCTTAAAGGAAAATGGAACGCATTGAGTGAATCATAAATTGATAGCGTTCCATCTGATTTGCAATACTTGTGAGATATTCAAGGTCAGCTCTCAACGGATGCTTTCTTTCCTGTGAAAAGTGCTGAATCATTAAATTGGGACATTTATATTTCACTTTAAATCATCGAAATAATTTCGTTTTTCCTTCGGAAAAATTAGTTCTGAACTTTGAAAACATCTTTTCACGTACATATCCGAAGATGGACGAATGTGACATCGTCCATGCAGGGCAGATTTAATAATGGGTGCATAGGGCACCAAATCTTTAAAAATCTTTCATCACAGTTTCAAAAAATAAAACTCACTAGAGAGAGATTGCTCTTTCGTATAATGTAAAAAAAAAAAACAGGTACTTAAAAAAATCTCTTTAAAATTTTGATATCTTTGGCAATTCTCCGAAATTATTCCCAAGTTTGACACTATTTTTACTCTACAATAAACGTAATGTAATAAATACCTTTGATATTTATGTCTTTGCAGAAAGGCAAAATTTAATGACATCTTTCAATCAAAGAACATTAGATTGGTTTCAAAGTTTTGAATGGGATTCAGTATTCTCATTTTATTGAAAGGATGAAAAAATAGTAGTATATAGTAGCAGATTTTATAGCAATAACTTGAATACCAATGTTATGGATAGTAGGGTGGGTCGATTTTAACTTTTTTTAGAAATCGAAAACACCTGTGGTGGGGAAAGTTGCGTATCAGTGTCAATAGTTTCTAGAAAAAAATGTTTTGAAATCAAAATAGATTTTCATCTCAGCAAGTCCCTTGAAGTTTCACCAAATATTAAAATATAGCATTTTAAGTTATTTTTTTTACATTTTTATGTACGATTTTTTTAAATCGCCAGTAACGAAAATAATAGCCAAGTAAGACATATGGATCATGAAAAAAAAAACTTTCATATTGTATAATATTTAATCGCTCCGCTCGACCCTGAAAGTTTCGTTAAATACGTAAAAAAACTCATTTTTTATTTTAATTTCAAAGATTAATATAGGAATGTTTTTAATTGCCTGTAGCTAAAATCAATTGCACAGTAAAAATCTTTGTCCGTGAAAAAAATATTCTGATATCGTATGATAATTCTGAGCCAGAGAAATTCATATCATTTGGACATTTTCTATATTTTGGCCCTTTAAAGCAGAAATTTTATCCAAGGTATTTTCTAAAAACATCGAACTGTTCACTCAAAAGTTATTAGGAGTGACAGCTTGTTTGAACGGTTCAATGTTGAAAGAAAAAATTGCTCAAATCGAAAAACCAAGTATGGGAATAAGCGGTACTCGCCGAGATCTTTGTTCAAATCGGAATATTCATTCAAAAGTTATTAAAGGGGGGGGGGCAGACCGACCGACCGACAGACCGATACACAAATTCCCCATCTCAATACCCTACTTTCCAATTTTTAATTTTTCGATATTTATTTTACTTTTTTATTTCTTTTTGACTTTTTTTGACTTGACAATATTTTTTAGATGCATTAAGCCACTTTTAATGCTTTTTTCGTCTTTCTTTTATTTTTAACGGGAAAGTAGGCTAAAAAAAGCACTTATGTTTTAATGAAGCAGGCAAGTTAGCCTTACTACGAAGAGCGTTGCAAAGTGATTGAAGGATTATTACTTTTAGTGATAATAAATTGCCACCTATAACTTTTGCAGTACTGAAATAATTTTCAGACACATAAGGCTATATTCAGAACGAAAAGATAAAAAAAAAAAAAAACCTCAAACTTCGCGAAATCGATGAACGTGCTTGGTAAGAGAGCGAGTTCAGAATGGTTGTGAACATTACAAATTTTTTTTTTTGTAATATCCAGCGCGAAGTAATGATGGATAAATTATATACGTAGATAAATTTCGGTCTTGGTTTTTTTCTGATGAGAGTAAATAAAACAGCAGATTCTACTAACATAATCAGCTAAGCTATTGGGCTGCCTTCATGATATTAGAGTCACATATTTGAATTAGAATTCATATTAGATAAACAATTCACCATGCCAGCAAACATGAAGCAGGAAGCATTTCTCAAAACTTGAAAAGTAATTTCACAGAAAAGAGTTTTTCATTTCCCCTTTGTTGCAATTGTAGAAAACGAAATCTCATCAACCTACTGCGCGTGAAATAGCAAGGCAACTTAATTGTACCAATACAAACAGAAGTTCCGGATCACGGTTATCGAAGCCAAGGTCGTTCCTGGTGACTCAATTGCGTGATCGCTTCTGAAATTACTTGAAAGTTCACCCATTCGAACGTTCGTGGTACTGATTCAACTACCAACAAGTGTGCAACTTGATGCTTTTGTTTCAGACTAATTGGCCTTTGCCCTATTCAGCTTCAAAACTTATAAACTGCTGTTCGTGATAAAAGGTTTGGATTGTTTTGTTTCGAATTGCAATCGCCTACTGATGGTTATATTACGTTTGGGGGTTTCCTTTTTGCTGCGTGAAAAAGTTAAAGGGAAAGAAAGCCCTATTCGACGATGAGTATTTCAACTTTGCAAGTGACTGAAACGGTAACTCTATTATCACGGGTATGCTACCACTCAAGTTAATAGTATGAGAACTATAAAAAATTAGAATTTTTATCAGCATTTTTAAGAAAGCAGCCACACTAGAAATAGTCCACTTGACAGTTTGTGAACATAAGATCTTAGACAGAGTCAGAAGTACCTATACCCTAAGAGCGATGGCGCATATCGACACTCCTCAAAAACTACAGAACACTTCTCTCTAGGGCAAAACCTTGCCCCTTTTTTCACTTCCAAAAAAGAAAATTACAACAGTCGTCGCTTGTTATAACGACCACACATTATAAAGACCATCCCATTATTAACGATGCCAAATAGAACATGTTTCTAATTTTTAGCCTACTTTCCCGTTAAAAATAAAAGAAAAACGTAAAAAGTATTAAAAGTGGCTTAATGCATCTAAAAAATGTCGTTAAGTCCAAAAAATGTCGCCAAGTCCAAAAAATATCACCAAGTCCAAAAAAAGAGTCAAAAAGAAACAAAAACGTAAAATAAATATTGAAAAATTAAAAATTGGAAAGTAGGGTATTGAGATGGGGAATTGTGCGTCGGTCGGTCTGTCTGTCCCCTCCTAATAACTTTTGAATGAACATTCCGATTTGAACAAACTTTTTTTTTTTGTTGGAAAGATCTCGCCGAGTACAGTTTCGATTATTTTCCGAAAAGTATTTTTCGATTTGAACAATTTTTTGTTCAACTTTGAACCGTTCAAACAACCTGTCCCGCGATACTAACTTCTTAGTGAACAGTCCGATTTGAATAAACTTTTTTTTTTTTTGTTCGAAAGATCTTATCAAGGATACTTCATTCCCGTATTTACATTTCCAATTTGAACAATTTTTCGTTCAACATTGAACCGTTTAAACAAGCTGTCACCCCTAGTAACTTTAGAGTGAACAGTCCAATTTAAACAAACTTTTTTTTTTTGCTCGAAAGGGTCTCAGCAAGGATACTTCATTACCGTATTGAAATTTTCCATTTGAACATTTTTTCGTTCAACATTGTTCGAGCAACCTTTCCCCACCTAATAACTTTTAAGTGAACCGTCCAAACTGAATAAACCTCTTTTTTTTTGTTCGAAAGGTCTCGGACAGGCTCATTCCCATATTTTGCTGTTTGATTTGAACCATTTTTAACCGACTTCAACAAAGGAGGAGGTTATACAATTCGTCGGAGATTTTTTTTTTTTTGTATGTTATAAGATTTCTCGAAGACGTCTGGACCGATTTCAAAAATTCTTTTTTGTTAGAAAGGGTTTCATTTCCGATTGGTCCCATCGTCTCGTGGTCCGGGTTTGATAACGGGAACCTGTTGTTCGAAATAGAAATCGGGATCACAGTAATCGTAATGATGACAGCGATTTGTCCTAAATGATTAAATATGAAATCCATTGTTACAAAACGTGGTTGATATGAAACAGTAATAATAATGATAATGGGAATTTTAAATGAAGGCTTAACTAAATCAAACATGGAATTCAACTAAATTTAAACTTTATTCTGAACTTTATTTAAAAGCGTAATTGTTAGTTTTTAACTATATTTTGATTATTTTAAGTGCATTTACACTAAAAAGAATGAAATAAAATATTAAAAAAAAAAAAAAAAGAACCGACTTCAGTTGGAAATTGCTCTAAAAAGTAAAAAATAATGTTTTTCTTTGAACACCATCGAAACTACTTTTAAACATAAGTTTTGAAGTCGGCGCAAAAACTATGTATAGAATCCTACGCAACTACAATTCAACTATAAATATAAATTTTAATGGATCCAGGCTCCTTAAGAGCATTCGCATACATTTCATTGATTACCACACATTCGTGCAATGGTTATTCTGCTTAAATATTCTGCTTTAATTTTCAATCGTTTCTCTGAAAAATGTTGGCAAAATATGGTTTCATATAATTTTACCTATTGTTTTTGCGCCGACTTCAAAACTTATGTTTAAAAGTACTTTCGATGGTGTTCAAAGAAAAAAATTATTTTTTACTTTTTAGAGCAATTTCCAACTGAAGTCGGTTCTTTTTTTTTTTTTTTTTTAATATCTTATTTGTTCAATGTTGAACCGTTCAGAAAAAGCTTAACATTAGAGCCTACGGAGAAATTTAAGTTGAATGTTGATCCTGAACTTAAAGGCGGATTTTTTTCAAACTAACTTTGTAAGAAAATGGTTTTGATAAATAATGTACTGTAAAGTACTTTTCTGAATAATCTTCTCTGAGGACTCTGATTCCGACTCCGACTCCGCTAACATGGCGGAAATGCAGGCTCAAAAAAAAAAAAAAAAAAAAAGACTGACTGTGCAGATGATTTTTTGTTTATTTATTCATTTGTTTTATTTTATTTATTTATTTTTTGGGCAGACGAATTTTTTTTTGTAACAAAAATTTTTCATTCACGAGAGCATTTTATTCTTTATTTATATTTAACAGTTGGCAACGGATTAAAAATGAAATTCGAGACATTTTATTAACGGACGAGTTTTTTTTTTTTTTCTTTCTTTGATAAAATGTGTTTGATGTTCTTCGTACTTTTATTTTTTCTTTTTAACGATTGAGGATTTTTTTTTTCAGAAGAACTGTTAAAAGGTGCGAAAAAACTTTATTCATTTATTTACTTTTCATTTATTTAGTCTTTAGTGTTCAGTGCAACTTAGCCAGGAGTAGGGAAGAACTTAATATATTGGTTGTTGTGATAGCTCCTAGTATAAAAGATGTTTTTAATCCTGTTAAGATTTTTAAACTTTTTTACAATAAAAAAATACTGGAAAAAATGTCATCTAGCTAAACTGGAAAATTATGTCTTGCAAAAAGGCGAACAACTATTTCTGATTTTTTTCTTCAGAAAATAAATGATTTGCAAGTATGCAATAATTTTTCTTCTGTATTTTCTAGTTTAAAATCCGTTTGAAGTTTTGTTATAGTATTTGGCACTAATATATTTTTTTTTTAAATCAAAGTCAAAAAAAAAAAAAAAAAATAATAATAATAATAATAATAAAAATAAGAATTTGAGTAGATATTGTTAGTTGAAATCGTCAAAAAATTGCCAATTTCAATGGAACCTACTGAACATGCATGATGTATTGATGCATGTGCACTTTAAAAAAACTCTACATCTTATTCCTAACCGCTCGTTATAAAAATATTTTCTGTGGGACGGAGATGGTCGTTATATCGGGAGACAACTGTCCTAAAAACTTTAACGATCCCGCCTGCGCGCCATTTAACATCGCAAAGCACTCCTCGAGAAATCTAGAAAGAAGAAAACAAAAATTGGTCTAGAAATTAAGCAAAATTCCAAGTTAAGGCTTGCCAAATGATTTCTTTCTGAAGCTTAACCACGAAGAGATGGACCGGAAATGGACCGCTTCATTTTATAATAGGTAGCATCACAAAAACAACGCTGGCAGATGAACTAAGTACGTTTAAAAAATAAGTTATTTCGTTGATCCTACCGTTTTAAAATGAAGCTGCAAGTTTCCGCCTTGAGGTCACACGACATCTCTGCGTGGTCAAGCTGTAGTAACGTTTGAGAAATATTCCAAAAACACATATGTATGTGACGAAAGCTCAACTTTATTGCGTAATATTTTGGGCTCTAACTTTTTTTTAAGGATTACAGCAATATAAAGCCAGCCTATTGTTCTTTTCTAAGTCTCCATTTATCAACCACAAGGCACAAAAACTTAGAAAAGGTTATATTATTGATATAACGACGAAATTGAAATAGAAAAATTTTTGCATTTTCAAATCTGTCACGATATTGTTTTGACGACGCGGACAAAGAACGTTTTGGGAAAGGACGTCATTGTACAATATTCCTTGTAGATTGGTTTTTGGGAAAAATTTTATTCTTGTTAGCAACAACACAGCGGTGATGAAAATCAACAAAATTTGACAGAATAGAAAGTTGTTGATATTTTTTTGCAACTAATGAGAAAGTAATGACCAATGATTCAGACGTAAATTGAGTGGTTGAGTATGACTGTCAAAATCAAAATTTTAATTCACGGACAGGTTTTTCGCACTTAACTTCTATCAAATCGAAACAAAATAGTAAGAAGTGAGAAATTTCGAAAATATTTTACGGAACAAAAAATATCTTTTAGCTTTTGAAATAAAAAGCAGCAAATATAGGGGGAGGGTCAATCATAAGCACTTGGATTATTATTTTTAAAGGGTCGGGCTTCTCTTCTTTGTTCTTTTCTTTTTTATACGGGGAAGATTTTTTTTCTGGGAGGCCCTTCCCGTCATTACTTTTTTTTCTCACAGTTCTTGCAAGCTGTGTAATGAAACGACTCAATGAACAAGAAGCCGAGAAAAAAGTTAGTTTAGGTTATTGTTATAGTTGGGGGGCTCTCACGTAGGGGGCGTAAAAAAGGGCGAATCCGTTACGGCTACGTAATCTCGTGATACCTTTTTGTACACACATCCCCCGTTCTAGAGCGGGATCAAAGAAAAACAATGAGGGGACTTTAAATGGAAATTTGATGGCGTTTTTTTATTCGCGGATGGCGTTTTTCTATTCTATTCTAGCTCATGCTGAAGCATTTCTTTTACTCTATAGTGGTCCAGTGGTTACAAATTAAACAGTGATGCCTAAATTCCATGCTCCCATGACGAACTTAGCCAAAGTACTCGAATTTTACACTCAAGTCACCTTTTGAAATAAATGTCAAAATATATTGTTGCATGAACATTAAGAGCATAAGAGCAAGGTAGGATACCGCCACCCCCACCCCAGGTGGTGGGATGAGAGAAAGAGAGAAATCCTCTTTAAAGCTATCAAAGGCAGTCTGAAACTGCGTTTTGGGGGACGTTAATTCCAAGAAATTAGAGGGAGAAAGTTCCAAACCAGAGAATTTGTACCGGAACAATGCACTAAAACTGATCCTGTTTGTATTGTCATCATAGGCGGACTTAGGCTGTTCATTCTGGGGGTGCGGAATACCGGGGCCAGAGGGGGGGGGGGAGGAACTGGCCGGGGCCTGGGGGTTTGACCTGCGGGAGGGGGGGGGTATTCCACAGGTCAAACAAGGCTCTGGGGCATTCTTTTAGAAAATATTCTTTTTTTTTTTTGAGTTTAATCATCATTATGGGTTGTTTCGAAGTAAAAGAAACTAACAATGTACCAATGAATACCGAACTGCAGTGAATACGATTTTTCTATACTACGGCCCCCACTGAATAATATATAATTATTTGATTTATGTAATGATTTATTTGCTATTATTATTTCCTTTTTTTTTTAAGGGATAAAAATACTGTTATTTTTAATATGATGATATTATTGTAGCAACATTTGCTCGAAAAAAGGCACGAAAATAGGAATTTATTAACATGGGGTCTAGTCTCTGCCCAATACGGAAAAATACTCCGCATTCAAAACCAACCCGTGACGTCATTTTAACGTATGTAGCGAAACCCGCTAGTCTCTGCCCTTTTTTTCCGCACGCAAAATACGTACTCTGAAATGTAAACATACGGAAAATTTACGCCGTCTTCTTTCAGGCGGAAAACCATTTTGCGTACTTAAAATCCAAGATGGATGCCGCGTTTGCTGTGTTGGATTAGCAACTAGAAGACGTTGAAAGATTGGAAACGATAGAAAGAAATGGTGTTTAAAGACCAATTCAATGCTTTCGAGCTTTCAGATCGCAGATTTGTTAAACTTTCCAGATTAACAAAAAATTTAGCGATTGATTGACCTCACAGAATATATTAAAGATAGTTTTCCCGCCGGAAGACTACCAGCTCACTTGCGGGTAAGTACTTTCTTCATTATTTTGCAAACAAAACATCATTTTTAATGCTTTGCGTCCATTTATAGAGTAGTAGCAAATCTGCTACGAAATCGAAAACTGCTGTTTATTTTTTTCACACAGATTCCTTTTATTCAACCATATTAAATCAACCAAAAAACGAAAGAAATCTCGACCTGCTGGCCGTTTCGGATTTTCATGTAACTTTCGGGAATCCTACCCTTGAACATTGCTGTATTTACGTATGGTCTTAATGGGCTATAGCCCAGGGCGGCATGATTGGGGGGGGGGGGGGCACTTTTTTCATGTAAAATGAAGGCTTTTTTTTTTTAGACAGCAGGGTGGATCGGCCGCGAGAATTACATCTATCAATTGAATTAAATACTGTTCTTTGTTAATAACGTTGTGTGGCCGGGCTTTGCACTGTTTACCTTGAAAATACATTTTATGTCAAGTAAATAAAGTTTTTTTTTTTTACAATTCTGAAATTCAACACCTCAAGGGGGGGGGAGGCAGTTTCAAAAGTCCAGTGCGGCCTCACGTCTATTTTTTATATTGAAAAATCTATTATTCATAATTAATCAGTAACTAATTTCTGAAATTCGTTAAAAACATTTTTTTTCTTGCTGGCAGTGGCAGTATTGTAAAATATTATAACTCAAGTTCTATGAGAGGTACAGAGTTGCATATTAACTCATTTTAATAACAATTATATGCGCTTTAACTTGATATGTAACGACAATATTTCGAGGAAAGATTTTCTCACAAAATAAATAAATAAATGACACTGTCAATTAAAAATTTAAGCCCAAGGCCGACAATACTTTAGAGGCCCCTTCTGTGCTCTGCCTTTTCAAGTCACAAAAAAAAAAAAAAAAAAAAAAAAAAAAAAAAATCTTTTTCGCAGTGGCGATATAAGGGGGCCAGCCCCCTGGCCCCCTTGTATCGCCACTGCGATACAAGGGGGGGATAATTAAATAATACTCTATAAATGGACGAAAAGCATTAAAAATGTTTTATTTGCAAAATAATGAAGAAAGTATTTACTAAGGCTCGACCGATGGCATTTTTTGGCCGATGGGCCGATGCCGATTGTTGGCCGATTGTTCAAAGTTGGCCGATGGCCGATGGCCGATTTTTTTACTCTTCCATCGGCCGATGGCCGATGCCGATGGCCGATGGTTAAAAAATCAAATGATTAGAAAAATAAATGTTTTATAAGAGATTTGATGGGTCATATATTCATTTCATTCTACTTCTTTTTCAGTCATTCAGATTTTGGGCTTAAATTTCTATTTTACAACCACTCGACAAAAATTATATGAGAGATAGAGAGAGACGCAGTAAGTCGAGAACTCATTCGTACCATTGGTACTAGGTGTAGTCATGCAGATACTTTCTTAGCTGCAATCCGATGTTCCAAATGCGCTTTTAACTTTTTCTTTCTCTTTTTTTCACTAATCAATTTTAATTTCAATGCAGACTAATATCATAAATTGGTGACAACTGAGTGATATAATCGCAAAGTGTTTTATAACTAACAAAGAAAGATACAACAAAGATGGAGAAAAAAATAAGATGCTGAATTCGGCTGGGCGGTATTTAACAAAATTCCTATTAAAATTGTCGATATTTGTAACATGAATCTCTGTAAAGCAATTCCGCATCGGTTCGTAATATACTCTTTTATTCGTGAATTAAGTTCCACCCAGGGACGTCATTACAAGTTTTTCCAAGGGGGGGGGGGGCAAAGGGTAAAAACACAATACAAATTCGCCAGAAAACTACAAAAACCACGCCCACTAATATGTAAATACATTGATTTCTCAAAGTCAGGGGTGGGGGCAAATGACCCCCCCCCTGCCTCTCTAAATGACGGGCCTGGTTCCACCTACATGTACGAAAACGTTTGAGATAAAAATTTGAAACGGACACTGTGTTTAGTAATAGGCAACTGCTCTATTCTTTAACATAAACATAAATAAAAAAAAAGACTTCAGCAATAATATGTGGATTTAGATACACCAAACTTGGTAAAAGAACTTCTCATTATGTTGTTTAATCATTAAAAAAAAGTGAACCAGTCAACAAATTACACTGTGTGAGTGGAAAAATTCTTTAAGATATTTTTAAACCATAAAGTTAAACAAAACAAGAAGTTCTATCAAGAACTAAACGAGCCTACTTTTCCGTACATCGACATCGGTATTCTAGTAACTGATCAATATTCTTTTAATTATCTGAGACGACAAATTATGTCAAACGTACCTTTTTAGCAAATAAAGCTGATTTCTAAAACCAATATGCAATTTATCTGATGAACTAGCACTTAAAATAAACAAAAAATTAAATAAATAAATAAAGTTGTTGCATCTTTTTAAACAATGCAGCTTTTATAGTTCTTCCGTAGAAAAATTAATTAATTGTTTTGAAAAAAAAGAATGAAAAATAGGAAGCAAATCAAAAAATCAAAACACATTTTATCAAACAAAAACAAAAACAAAAAAAAAAAACTCGTTCCCCAAAAAAATGTCTCGAATTCCATTTTTAATCCGTCGCCAATAATTAAAAATTAAATAACTGATTAAATAAATAATAAAATGTTCTCTTAAATGAGTAATTTTTGTTAGACAAAAAATCGTCTGCCAAAAAAAATAGTAATAATAATAAATAAAACAAATGAATAAACAAAGAAAAAAATCGCGTGCACTATTATTTCTTTTAAGAGTAGGAGTTAGTCATTTTTTCCCAGCCTGCATTTCTGCACTGTTTGCTCTTTGCTGAGTCAGAGTTAGAGTCGAGGATTCAGAGTTGGGGTTGAAAAGTCGGAGTCATAAATCGCAGTCGACAGGTAGAGTCAGAGTCAAAGGCACATACATTCTAATAGTAGGACTCGGTCTTTTTTTCCGAGCCTGTATTTCTACCATAGTGGCGGAGATCCGGTGTTGGAGTCGGTTTTAAAAAATTAGTTTCGTCAGTCGAAGTCGAAAGCTCTAAAATTATAATGGTAGGAGTGGGTCATTTTCTTCTGAGCCTGCATTTCTGCCATGTTTGCGGAGTCGGAGTCAAGGAGTCGGAAGCAGAGTCCTCATTGCAGCTTATTCAGAAAAGTACTTTACATACATTATTTATCAAAACCATTTTCTAACAAAGTTAGTTTAAAGGAAATCCGCCTTTAAGTTCAGGATCTACATTGAACTTAAATTTCCCAGTAGGTGCAATGTTAAGTCTATTTCTGAACGGTTCAATATTGAAAGAAAAATGGTTCAAATCAAAAAGCGAAATATGGGAATGAGGTGTCCTCACCGAGATCTTTCGAACAAAAAAAAGTTTATTCAATTCGGACGGTTCCCTTAAAAGTTATTAGGTGGGGAAAGGTTGTTTGAACGGTTCAATGTTGAACAAAAAATTGTTTAAACTGAAAATTTCTATTCGGTAATGAAGTATCCTTGCCGAGATCATTCGAACAAAAAAAAAGTTTGTTCAAATCGGACTGTTCAGTGTTCACTCAAAAGTTATTAGGGGTGACAGCTTGTTTGAACGGTTCAATGTTTAACGAAAAATTGCTTAAATCGGAAATTTAAATACGGGAATGAAAAAAAGTTTGTTCAAATTGGAATTTTCACTAAAAAGTTAGTGTCGCGGGACAGGTTGTTTGAACGGTTCAAAGTTGCACCAAAAATTGTTCAAATGAAAAATCAAATATGGGAATGAGCTGTACTCGCCGAGAACTTTCCAACAACAAAAAAAAGTTTGTTCAAATCGGAATCTTCATTCAAAAGTTATTAGGGGGGAGGGGGGCAATCAGACCGACACACAAATTCCCCATCTCAAAACCCTACTTTCCAAATTTTAATTTTTCGATTTTTTTAAATGTTTTTATTTCTGTTTGACTTTTTTTTTGGACCTGGTGATAATTTTATGATACATCAAACCACTTTTAATGCTTTTTTCGTTTTTTTTTCTTTTTAACGGGAAAGTAGGCGAAAAAGGCAACAGATAAATCACAATACTAAGTCATAGCTTGAATTTCGCTATACTTAAAATGTATGAACAGAAATGTTTGCATGTCGGTTAAAAGCTGCGACACTTACATAACTTATTTTATTGAAAAATAAATAACCATGAAATAAAAAAGTCAGCTTGCACCTTTTTTTTTTTTTTTTTTGCTACTTTTGCTCCTAGTTTGATTTTTTATTTTGCTGAATCTTGCATCAAAATGGCATTCTTTTTTTTTTTTTTTCTTCAGTCGCGCTAAAATTATAATTTTCCTGCTTCAGCCTGCTCCAATACGGTGTTTTTTTTTCCTCCAGTATGCACCAAAATAATTATTTTTCCTTTCCAAAGCAGAATTTTAGCTGCTCCGAAATTGTATCCATCGAATCCCACCCCGATATAGTTTAAATTAAATAGACTTGAGTAATGACAAAATGATAGTAAGTTATAGAAGCCGTCGACATATTTACAATTGTAATATTTTAATTAAAATATCTCATAGATAATCATAGAACAGTGGAGAAAAATGCGTAGGCAGGCGAACTATGCTTCTAATAGAAAGATACAGTAAAAGAGATTGGGGGGAGGGGGGGAGAAAAAATTGCAATGAAAAGGCACGTTAGCATTTAAAAGTGCAAAGGTAAAATGATACGAGTTCAAGTGAGATATAGTAAATAATACACAAATTATCTGTATCGTAGTGCAAGATGGCAATGGCACATATTCAATATTATAATTCTGCATTAAACTAATAGGTAAAATCTGATACAGCATAATCCTCTCTAAAGCGGACACCTCCCAATAACGGACAAAACTTCCGGTTCCGTTATTCGGAGGTTTTACTGTAATTCTTAAAATTCGCATCAAACCGATTACTCGGAAAGTGTCTGTGTTGTGAAAATTTCGGTATCTGCCCGATTCGGAAAATTCCAAAACCCAGAACTGTGTTAGTCTCGTTTGCTGCCCGATTTCAAGCCACATGCTGAACATACTTTTTATTCTGAAGTAAAAAATTCCCTCATACATAGAATTCCCTCTTAAGAAAACTTAAAAAAAAAAAAAAAAAACATCGGCCTTGCATCGGCATTTAGATATTTTTGAGGCCGATGGCCGATGTTTTTTCCATTTTAGCATCGGCGGCCGATGCCGATGGCCGATGGAAAAAATTTCAACCATCGGCGCCGATGCATCGGCCTGGCCGATGCATCGGTCGAGCCTTAGTATTTACCCCCCCCCCCCAAGCTCAATGGCGCGAATCCCCCCCCCCGCCCCAAAAAATTTCACAACCCTCTTGTGCTTTTTTTTTTTCCTCTTCTTTATTTCTTTTTTCTAATATTATTTATTTATTTTTTAAATTAAAACTATTAGTTTTTCATGTATTAACTTTTTAAAGGTACTAATTATGCGCAGAATATAATCGCTTTTTTTCTCTTCCACACATTCCAAGCACACCCACACACACACGAAAAAAAAATAATAATTAAAATAAAAAAACTAAATTAATAAATAATTTAAATAAATAAATCAGTTTTAAAAAATCCCCCCTTAAATTTTGTTGGCGCACCTTGCGCCATAATCCTCCCTGTGGGCACCCCTGAGGGGGGTGATTTTTGGGGATCATTGTATAGAGCTCTGCAAGGCCCTATGTAGTTGCACTGTATGCATTATGTCTAGCCCTGATACTGTTTTTTTATATCCATTTCAGCTCAAGATTTTTAAAGCTAATTCCCAAGAAAGAAATCTTTTTTTCTTTCCATAAAATGAACTAAATAAGAGAAGTGCTAATTAAGTATCAAAAGAGATTGTTTTTATTTTTCAATTTATGAATCATTATTTTCTTCTTAAAAATACATAATTCTTCAATGCTGTGCATCAGTTTTTAAAAAATTAGGGGCCCCTTAGGAAGATGAGGCCCCAGTCCCAGGCCTAGATGGCCTGTGCCATAATCAGGCCCTAGCAATTGTGTTAATTTGGGCTTGTAGTACTTGTTTTTAATTCCATATCCAGCACAAAAATATTTTAAATTAGATTCTGAAAAATATTATAGTGTTATACATATTCAGGAGCCCCGAAGGGAGGTCATGAGAGTTTTCCTCATTCGGCAAGCTCGAAATGACAAGTCGGCAAATTCAGGAACAGTATTACTTTTTTTGTGAAGCTGCAATATCTTCCTGTTTTTACATAATTTTGTTGCCTTTGAAAATAAGAAGACCCGATTTATAAAACTCAATTCGGCTGTTGTCAAATGACCATCATGCTTTAAATGGTGATAGATGGCAATATTCTATGATAGGTCATACAGTCAATACGCTTTAATCTGTATATATAATAACAACAATAATTTATAAATCATGAAATCAATTGTTTTGACTATTCAAAATACACTCCCGCTGTTATTTATCTAAATTCCAATATTTGTCAATGATTTTTTTAGTGACACCCATTGTCTTTTCTCATAAGTAATAGTATAAGGTCTGTGTGTATGCAAACAATGGAAAACAAAAGTAAAAGCGTTGTCTGCCGAGCATTGCCAAGTCAACGATTACGATACGTGCCGATTGAAACACTAATTTTCGATTGGCTGATTTGGATCGGAATAAAGGCGTGGCTTAATATTTTTCAGTACGTTCGTAAACACGCCGAATGTTAACGTACGTTCGGAATATTTGGGCGGAGACTACGCAGTTACCGCACGTACGGTTATCAGCATACGTTATTAGAGTTCGTTACGATGCGTGCGTACGTTGACGGCATGATTAACGTACGTAAATTTACGTATGGGCAGAGACTAGACCCCCATGTCTCTTGTCTAAAATGAATTTAAGGAACATAAACTATTCCAAAGCTCAAAATACAAATATAATTCTTTAAACAATGCTAGTAAAATAATAGAGTGAAGTTATTGCAATAAAAATAAATACATCAAAAATAACTTTAAAGAACTTCAAAAGTAGTTCAATAGTGATAGTCTTAACAAGCTGAGACTCACTTTCATCGAATTCGGAAGTAATTGGTGGAAAGCTGGAAATTTTTTTATAATACTTCCCTCCAAAACTTTTTTCAAAATTGAAATTATTTATGCTACCTTTGACGACGTTGGAGGATCAAGACTCCTCTGGGAAACTTACTGAAACTTAAATTCTAAACACGTAATTTCAGGCTATCTTTAGTGACGTTAAAGGAATTGAGAAGACTCGGGGCATCTCTCCTGAAATATTTTGACACTGAAGCACAACTCAGGATATATTTCTTCATGATATAATAAAAGAAAAGAAGATGAGTTTTTTTTCTTTTTGAACTGAAGTCTCATTTAAGCTATCTTTGGGAAGTAAAAGTTCAAAGACCCTCCCCTGAAAGACTTTCGATATATAGATGCGCAATTTCGCGTTCTCTTTGGATACGTTAGACACAAAAAGTGGTTAGGGATCTCCCTCCGAAAATGTTCAAAATTGAAACCTTAAGCCATCTTTACTTTAGACCATCTTTGGTAGTAACGTTAACCAGGACTCTGTCCCGAAATGTTTGGAAATTAATGTTTTAAAAACATTTTTATTTAGGTTATCTTTAATACCGTCAAGAGAAAAGGCAGGATTCGGGCGCTGTGCCCGAAATTTTGGGGCATTGAAGCTTTAAGAATGCAATTTTAAACTCTATTTTTTGAACCTGAAGGTTCAAAATTTTATTTTTAGCAGAGGGGCCCATTACCCCCAAGAGCAAAAACTTATCATCCAAGAATTCCACGAATATCCCTCTAAAAACGAGAGCCACACATGAAAGAAGAAAACAAAAATTTTTAAAAATGCTCCTTAAAAATAATTCAATAGCGCCGCTTAAGTCATGATTCTTGATAGGAACAACTGCTTTTAGGCTTTGTCTGACAACATTTAGGATAATAAAAGGATTTAGGGACTCTTCCGGAAATTTTTGGGCATAGAGACTGTAATTCGGAAGCTCTCTCTTTTCTAAAAACACATTTTTAAAGCTGAAGACTATAGAAAAGTAAGGGGGATATCAACTACCGTTAACTGTTTGAATTTTAAATCTCTAAAATGCCATTTGAGGCAATGTTTGACCAAGGTATCGAAGAAGGAGCGGGAAAAGAACTATCTTCCGAAAATTTTTGGATATTGAAGTCTTGAAACTGCAATTAAATTACACGTTGTAAAAGCAAAATTTTAAGACTCTTTAAGGGGGTCATGAGCCTTCTTTGAATTCGTGCTTGGCGGACACACGGGCCTCGACTTCCTACCCTAAACCCGCCACTGAGAGGCACTCTTTTCTTTAATTTCACCCCTGGTAAAGAGATTGAAAATCACGCTAAAAAAATCGAATTTTTTTCGGGGGGGGGAGGGGTATAGGAAGGAAAGACCCTCTGGGGCCCTCCCTTACGTACACATTTGAAAACAATGTTAATAGAGAGTAAGCTTTTTTTCTTGAGGATTTTTTTTTTTTTTTTTTTTGAGCAAACACGAACCGAACACCTACTTTTGAAAAAAATCTCTCTCGATTTCGGGGGGGGGGGGCTCGCCCCCCTTAAATACGCCCTTGGTTAGAGCTGTGGGAATAAACTAGGGGTCCTCAGAAAAGTACAAGCACGTGTTTAACGACGTCAGTTGAATATATGCTTTCGGCTGTTTCCCTCGAGGCACGTGCTAGAGTAAAGAATTCGGGGGAAAATAGACCCCAGAAACGTGTTTTTAAAGAAAATTTTTTGCTCTACAATAATCAGGTTAACTGCGGATTTTTCCCCTAGAACCCGTTGGGTAATCGAGAGTATACTGTATTAATTTTTGAAATAATTATTCAGCGAGAATTTTCTATCCAGTTACGCATTTTTATTTATTTATTTCAGTAAGGGAAAATTTTTTCAAACTAGCTGTTTGATGAAAAATTTTTAATTTAATTTTTTTCGTAAAGTCCGGCCAAAATGTTGGGGGTGCGGCGCACCCCCTGGCACCCCCGTAAGTCCGCCTATGGTTGTCATCAGTAGTGTATATAAACTTAGGTGCGCCCCCTGCAAGAGTTGTAAGTGCCCCTCCCCCACCCCTATTAAATTATTATTTTTAAAAATCCGGCATAACTCATAGTGCTATTTTTCTGAATTGTATGCTCTCAAACCTCGTGTGCCCCCCGCGTCATGGGGGCTGCGGCAGCACTATGTACGCCACTGGTTGTCATCTAATAAGGAGCTAAGCCAAAACCAGAAGTCTGGTCTGCGCTTGCTTGAAAAGACATTGGCGAAGAGAGTGGAACGGTAAAAAAACGTTTTTTAAATAAAGTTGTTTGTTGAAGAAAAATACAAGTTACACATAATGTAAACTCCCGCCCCCTCCAAAATAAGAAATAAGTTTAAGTTAAGAGTGTTAAAACTCCTTCGTAGATAACCGGTATAAAATACAACTTCGTGTTTTATTTATAGTGAATGTTTTATTACTTGGCGACCTTCACGGCATCTCCAGTTCGTTCAACGAAAGATTAAGAGCAAAGCTGTTTATTTTTACAAGAAATCCAGCCTTGTTTTTAATTATAAATGACTGGTGAATGTGGCGGTAAAAAAAAGTTTCGACTGTTTGATTAAACTCAGGCTTTTTCGAGAAGCTTTTAAAGTGATGGGGGCTCTTATTCAGAGGAGTTCAGACTCCTCGTTGCACAAAATCTTACTTCCAGGGCTGCCCACCCAAACCCCCAAAACATGCGCGCAAATCCCCCCCCCCCCAATTTTTCACAACCCTCTTGTGCTTTTTATTTTTACCCCTCTTTTTTTATTTTTTTTATTTTTTAAATATTATTTTATTTTTGTAAGTTCGAATTGTGCGCAGAATAGAATAGCTTTTCTTCTCTTCCATTCATTTCAAGCACACAAAATAAATAAATAAATAGAAATAAAAGAAATTATTTTCACAAAAAATAAAAAAATAATAATTAATTCAAATAAACATTTGAATGTGTTTTAAAAAATCCCCCCCCCCCCCAAAATTTTGATGGCGCAACATGCGTCATAATCCCCCCCCCCCCTGTGGGCACCCCTACTTATTTCTGAGATATGTGAAGGGAAAATGCGATTTATCGCAAAGTTACATTGCAAATGTGATTAATTGGCATGATTTTTTTTTTTTTTTGATTCCAAATGAAGAAAAAAATTACGTAGAGGATAAAGTACAAAACATCTAAACACAAGTAAAAGGTGCTTTAATGTATTAAGTTTGTTCGGCACTCCCCCATTAAAAAAACATTTATCTCCCAACAGAATTAACTACCAAATTTGGCAAAGATCGTCGTAAAAAACCTTAGATCTATCCCTGTTACCCCCCCCCCCCCCAGTCTTTCATCGAAAGATACAAGTGCTTTTTTTTTTTGCTTTATTTCTTTTTTCTTTTTTGTATCTTTATCTTCCTTTCCGAGGCATCCGCGCGAAATAAACAACTTGACTTGTCCATCGAAAAAGGTGCAGTCCATTCTCAAGTGTGTGAAGATAAGAATTTTCCTGTTTACCGTTAATATCTGAATTATCAGATCTTTATGATTTTTTTAGTCGAGCAGATTAGATAAGAACACTTGACGGAAGATTTCAACACCTCGGGCAGTTTTATATTTTGAGGCCGTTTCTTGAATTCCACTATCTCCTTCGGTATCAACCGAGCCTTGTAATAAATGCTTGTTCCGATACGGATGATAGGAACGTGTTGTTTTGCAGATTCTGCTGCTTGCTTGATGGATTGAAGGATGAAGCACTTTTTCTGAAATAGTTAGATGATTCATCAAGAGATGAAGTGAAAGCACATGTTACATGATGCCTAAATTGAAGGCAGTTTTAACTTGTTAGTGTAAGAAAAACCAAGTCCGTCCAGACCCAAAGCGGGCAGAGGAGGATACAAGGGAAGGGCGATGGGGCGATCGCCTCTCCCTTGAAGGCCCCCCATCAGCAAGTTTTTAATATTGAAGTTCAAAAAACTTAATTTTAGAAGAGTTTTAACAATGTTGAAGGAAGGAAGTTTGGCCTCTTCCCCGGAAATGTTTCGAAATTGAAGTCCGAAACCTATATGGGCAATTCCACGGTAACTTTCGTTACATTTTGACCAACGCTTAGGCATTTAGTACCTCAGTACAGACAAATATTGTGATACAAACCTTGAATAAAAGCATTCTATGAAAATGACAGTCTAAAGCAAAATTAAAATACAAAAATATTCGATGCATTAAAATTTTACAAAATTTAGCAGTCAAAATTAAGGCAGTAACTTATGTTACACAAAAAGGGAATGACATAATATGAAAATTGGTTCTAAGGCAAATTTCTGCTCTATTACAGCGGTTTCCTTGTTTGAAGTACAATTTATCAGTTCCTTAGAATGCTTAGGAATTTATTTTCATAAATTTAAAAATTTATTTCAAAAATTGAGAATTATAGGAATTTTTGACTGGGTAACTTACGTTACAATAACTTACGTTACAAAATTTACTTACAAGCAAATCTTTATTACAAAAATTAATGAATGAAAATTACAGCTTAGTTTAGATAAAAATATTGAAAATTAACAATTATGAATTGAATTTATAGAAATTTAACACCAAATTCAATGACCAATCAAAAATATTACATAACATAGGACTTTTAAATGCAAACTAGTCACTGTTATTAACAAGTTCAGGTAGGTTCAATTTTTCGAATCACGTTTTCTTTCTCATAATAAATTTCATCTGTCGTTTCTGGCCATTTATAATAGGTTCCAACAGCAGCCATTACTTTTACTTCAAACTTGTTTCTTCAATAATCGTCACAACTCAAGGATACAATGTATTTTCGTACTTCATCACACACCATTCACCGGGTTTTATCTCTGTTTTTTCTTCTTGTTCCTTGAAATACTTAACTGAACGAAAATCCACAGTTTGTCCATTTCTAGTTCTTAAATGCTGATTGTCAATGTGCGGATCTTCTGAAAATATTTTTGATAAACTTTGCTTTTTCAAACATATTTCAATACCATCAAGAGTGACTTTTATTTATAAATCTGTAATATCCGCGTGACTTTTCACATACCCTTTTTACAGCGCATCTTTCTGAAGAGTTAAGTGGCATTTTAATGCAGAATGAAGTATATTTCACCTGTAAGAGATAAAATACTTTTATATTTGTTTTTTCCAAAACATATTTTAAAACTTTAAAGCATAACAGAAGTCATTTTTGAATAATTTGTAGCAAATTACCTCTTGAATATGCATGCAGTGATACTGTTTAGAGATAATTAATATCTTAAAAGCCAAAAATAAACATGTAATTTATAATAGAGGTGTATTGTAAACTTATTAACAAATAGAGACATTTTAAGAAATATGATTAATTTAAATTAAGTAAATACAGTACATTTAAAATAATTCTTAAATAAATTACTCCTACTAACCACATAGGTTTATTTCACAATTTACTTTCTTTATAAACACAAGTATTTATTTTCGACTTAAGTAACTTACATTACCTGCATATGTGGATAACTTATGTTACACGTTTTGATTGTAGCACAAAAAATTAAATAAACAATATTTAAAAAAAAACTTTAACTATTTGCTTAACACACACTTATAAGATAGAAGATATAGCATTGGAAACATTGCATTGCCCTTTCTTTATGCACAACATTAACTTTAACATGTTTTTGGTAACTTACGTTACATAGAACTGTGCATTTTTGAAGTTTATATAAATCACTTAATTTAAGTGAAAACATTCATTTTAGCAATTCACAATGTTGAATTAGAGTGTAATAATCAGTATTCTTCCTTTAAAACAGTTATCTAAAGAAAAAAATTGAAACTTACCAACGTTCAAAGATTGACCATTTTCTTTACCAAAAGTTAAATATTCCATTTCCAACTTCAAAGTGCTGCCAAAACTAAAAATACTACATTCTAGACAAAAAATTAGTATAAATATTAAACTTCTAACATTTTTAAGCCAAAAAATATGCAAAACAGGCGCATTGCTGTAATTTGAATTTTCCAACGCTTTTCCACACTTGCATGGAATTGCCCATATGATCAATATTTGTAATCCAGTATACATAGTAAAAAGTAAGTAATAAAATCAATCGCCCCTCCCTTGAGAAATTTCTGGATCCGCCGTTGAAAGCGGGTCCCTTGTCAGTTTAGTCGCAGTCCCTCCCACCTCCACAAATTTTTATAAAACTTCCATTTCTTCAAATCTTAGCCGGGCCCACAAATGGCTGGGCCCTAGTTTCCGACTTGTTTGACATGGTATCTTGGTAGGCTTGCGACATGTGCGCAGTAACACAGTTTTGGAAACATATCAAATTTAGATACTGCGAAAGACCATGGGGGGTTGTATGCCGCAGCTCACTAAACGACCGCATAACCAAGAAATTTACCAGACATCATGTTCTCATGGTGGTCTTATTACAAATTTAAGGATTCTTTTTGTTTTATGTTTTATTTTCATTTTTTATAAGATAACTTTTGCTCATATTTTGATTTGATAGTTATAAAAAAACTCCAGTGCACTAAAAGACCGAACAATTGTTACCAAAAAGCGCTTGTTACAAACTTCTAATGAAATTTACTATATTTTGAAGGTTTTATCAAAAAAAATATATATATTTTTCTGATTGGAAAGGTTTGAAGTTTGGTTTCCAGGATCCCTGTTTGTTAAACCAAAACTAGTTACGGCGTCTCCCTAAAAAAAGTGTCTTTCGGTGGTCAAAATAGCGGTCATTGGTTTCAAACTATCTTTTCTTTCTATGAGGCTTCAATTTTTTTTTCAACTACAGTTGAGTAATAAAACGGAATGTTTTATTACTCAAAAAACCATTCGGTACAAATAAATAACATGATGAACTTTAAGAAAAAAATAAATACCTCTGAACTAAAAATTAAAAGTATAATTAACAAAAATGCATAAATTAGCAAGTTTTTGTCGAATGTCTTTGGATCCATCAGTCATCTTACTCCTTGTCGCATTGAAAAGACAGCAGTTCATAGCAGCCAAAACATACTTTTTTGTGAATTTGTGCTGTTTAAAATATTGTTGATTTGGCGTTTTAGATGAAATCTGTTTGCAGAAGTATTTGAGACACTTTCGAGTTTCAAAGATATCTTAGTTTCAAAAAAAAAAAAGAAAGAAATGACAACGGAGTTTATTACGATTTTCTGATGCTCACAGCGCTCTGACGCTCTTCCCAAGAGCGAGGGTGCCGATGTTTTTCAGCACCCCTTTAGAACGAGAACCCCCCCCCCTACACCCAAAGAGACTAAGACCTCTTATAACTCCCCCCTTAAGTTTCAACGGCTCAGTCTACGCCATCATCTTCCATGTGGGCACTCTTGCCCGTTTAGCAGTTAATTTATATTCCCTTTTTTTGCTTCATTCATGACAAATAATCCAAAATGTAAACTTTTCTTTCAAACTGTCGTTTTATGTTTGCTTTGCAATCATTCAACAAAAGAGCCATTTCTCATTAAGGAATTTTCTATTCAACGCACACACATTTCTGGAGAACAAATGAAGTCTTCATGACGGTGTGTCCAAACCAACCTTCCGGTGCAAGTTTTTTGAAAGTGCAATCGGAAAACATTCGCTGTTTGCTCACTACGTTTTTTTTTAAATCTCTGTATCCGGCGAGAGACCTTGATCAAGCACGGAAATGGCTGTGTTTTGAAACTTTCCTTGCCATGTGTATATTTCTGAATTTCCCGTCTCGGCCTCTGTTTACAATGGAAACAAGATCGTGTCGACCATTTTTTGCCGCGCGAAGCATTTGCAACTAAGTTTGTTCCGAATTATTACTGACCTTGCATTTTTGTTTGTTTAGGAGCAGAAATGACGACATGGAAGACGTTTAATATGGCTCTTCTGTTTCTTTCTCCTCAATTCTAAAAATTTGTACTCGCCTCATGACATATCCGTCGCGCCAGGGCCGCCGAGATCCATCGCGGGACCCTGGTCAGTTTTCTCACCGGGCTACTCTCTCCCATGAATTTTATGAAACTAATACTACTCTGGTCGAGACGGGACCACCAAAAGGTTGTAATCCTAGTTTTTAGACTAGGCTGACATGGTCTCTCGTCAGCCTTTGGGTAGCGCAGTGGCACCCACGGGACATAGTATGTGGCAACGTCAATGCTTCAGATGCGGGGCAAAAACTTATGAAATGCTGCCCTTATCTAGTTTCTTTGAAAAGTTTCTGTCGAGTTACAGCGAAAAAGAACACACAAATAGAGTGAAACTGCCGCGTCCAGAAGTAGCCGTCCAGGGGTCAGGGAAACGACTTGTTAGCCCCTTAGATTGCTTTGATGAGGGGGTGTGTATCCTATTCCGTTATTTCGTTCAATGTGAAGAAATAAAACTTTCGAAATGTTATAAACATGCAGCCAAATATTTAGAAATTGATTTCTAGAAAGCCTATACGTATTTCTCATCAATAAGATAAGGATCAAGTAATGATGAAATCAATTTTTGGTTTCTTTCCTTGTATTTTTTTTCTGTCGTTTTCCATGTTTCTCCATGTTGTCCAGAAAAAAAACTTAAATATTATATTTGTTCAGGCCCGCGATTTTCATCCTAATGATAGAAGGGAGGGGGGGCGGGGTCGTTATATAGTCACATCAAAGCAATAGCAGAATATCTTACAGTTGAAGGGCTTGGGAGATGAAGGGGATGTGTAACGAAACCTAAATTTCGAGTAATTAAAGTTCAAAGTTTAATTGTTGCCGTTGTTGCAGCTTTTTTGTTTTCTGGTTTTGTTGTTAAGTGATCCCTGAGCGTGTGAAACTGAACTAATAACATCTACCTTTCGATGAACCAAGTTTTACTTCTTGCATTCATTGCTTATCCTGTCCAGAGTGTATTTTTAAAAAATGTAGCCTCTTCAGTCTTCATCCTCCAAACCCTTCAGTTATTTCTGGGATTAATTGTCTTACTATTGGTCTGAGGAGGCCTTATACTCAGTGCAAATAATATCGAAAAACAGAAAACAAGACGCATACTTTGTAATCTATACTAATAATATAAAGCTGTAGAGTTTGTTTGTTTGTTTGCTTGAACGCGCTAATCTCAGGAACTACTAGTTCGATTTGAAAAATTCTTTTTGTGTTAAATAGTTCATTTATCCAGGAAGGCTTTAGGCTATAGGAGTTATTGTTATAACTAAAAATAATAATGTAAAAAATAATAAACTTTACGAAAAGAATTAGTTTCCTCTCTTCTCGAGAGATGGCGCTCATAAAGAGTATTGCTAAGCTTTTGCAACTGTGGAGGCGCCCTCTACATTCAATGGTTGACAATCAAGCAGTTGCTCAAACGGGGAGCTTATAGTTTGCACTTCAATGATTCCCAATGATTTGCCTTTTAATGTGGATTAGTTTCCACTCTTCTCGAGAGATGTCGTTGGTTAAAATTATTTTTAGAGCGCTGGTTGACAATTGCTCCAGCCTCGAGAGTCTTGCCTCTTGCCACATGGCTCAGATCACGAAATGGTTTTCGTGTTTTTCTTTGATATTCAGGTATATAATTTGTTTTGCAGGATTTTTCTATTAACTTTTGTCTTCCTTATTTCTGCATTGTTAGTATTTGTTCTTCATTTATTATAGTATACCTCAGGTACTTAACTAAGCACATAATTTAAAACCGTAGTATATAGGGTATTGTTTTCTTATTCTTTTGACTTTTTTTTTTCTTGTGTAATAGGTAGGTGTAGGTTTTAAATGAGTCAATCCTTCTTTTTTTTTTTTTTTTTTTTTTTTAATGATTTAAGATAATTACTAATCTAAGTAAATAATATGATTCGTCATATTTTTGTAACGTTTTTACTATTTTGCATCATTGGTACTAAACACATAATTTAATTGCATAGTATTTTTATATTGGGTAGTGTTTAATTATTCTTTTAACGTTTTTTTTCCTTATGTAGCACATATATACGTTGGCTTCAAATGAGTCTAACTTTTTTTTAAATAGTTGCATATAGTTGCTAATCTAAATAAATAATTTGATTTGTCATGGTTTAGTACAACATGGGTACTTATCTAAACACATAATAAAAGTGCGTGGTATTTTTATATTGGGTATTGTGTTGAATAGTACATTTATACAGAGGTAGCCCGTGCAACGCCGGGCCACGCAGCTAGTGTAAATATATTTATTGTAAATTTCCCCACTCCACTTTGAGGGGAATCATATAAAAGGGTGAAGGGAACATTACTGTCTTCTAACTCCACTAAAGAACGAAGCTGACTAAGTATTCAAATGTAAATTTGGGCCTGAGCGATTGCAAAAATAATGAATTATAATAACCTCCAAACTTTAAATTAGAGCGAAAAAATTGTATTTATCTTTTGTGTCAAAGGAATGACCATATTTTCTCCGCTGTATTTCTTTAACAATGGAGTTTAATTTGTGTTTATGAATGACCGTAATGAAGCATTGACTTATTCTTGGCATATAAACTACGCTTTTTGTAGAGAAAAAAAAAAGTTGATTGTCCCTTCATTAGAACGAAGAAATCACTACTCTCTGAATTTCACTTCTAATCGTCTCATCTCATTGAGAAGTTTTTTTGTTTTGCTGGAATATTTTTCTCATTAACGTATACGAACTTGCACATACAACCTTTTGTTCCAAGAATACTGAAAATACTTGGATATTCCAAGCATTATTTTGCAAACTGTTGGTACTAGCTTAAAACAGGATTCGTTTTTTTTTTCTTTTTTTTTAATTTAACGATGTGTACCTCTTATCGTGTCTCATGCGATATTACGAATATTGACTGTTTAGTCTTGACGGAGGAAAGATACTGAAATGAATAAGCTAATAAGCTTCTATTCTTTCGCAGTTTTATTGGTTGCTGAAATCGCAGCTGCAAAACTGCTTTCTGTCAACGATTTCAAGTGAAAATATAATAACAGTTGTAAAAAAAGGAAAAAAAAAATCAGTGCGACACTACAGCTATAGCCCTGCTCATTAGAAAAAAAAATTGAAGTAAACAAGGTAAAACAGGCCCAACAGTAAAAAGTGCCATCCCTTCCCTCATCTACTTTTTATTTAAAAAAAATCTCATTAATACACTTTTAAGTATAAAAATATTACATTCTTCTTTACTTCGAATGGGGTGGTAAAATGTCTTTTAAACATATTAAGCCAATCTACTACTAAACCCTGTATAACTCAACAAAATTGGTATAATAATGAACGGTATTACTTAAAAACAGTGGTGTACCGCGTTTTTTACCCACATTTTGGGGGATGCATATTGTCATCGAACAAAAGAAGACAATTTTTCAGTTCCAAAAACCCACTTGGAAAGAACTAAAGCATGCGTTATACATAAGTCATATTTGTTTTATTTCTAACTAGCGGTACCCGCACGGCTTTGCCCGTGGTATAAAATTAAAAATTCATTTGTAAAAAATTGATATAGCAGAAAAAACTCTATTTTAGTTATTCAACTATAATTCTTTTAAAGAATGATATAAAAATTTGGCATGGACCCCACACTACTTCCTTTTACGTGTAAATTTCTTAGTAGATGCCTTAAAGGCTAAAATAGTGCTTGGAGTGAGCAAGATAACAATTCAAACATTTACATCCCTGGTTTGCCACAAAACAATGCAAAAAAATGTTTTTCAATGGTTAATCTCCTAAATATCGCCGATTTTAACATCATTCAGTGGATTTTTCGCAAAATATCGCCAATAGCACCAAATTGAACCCAAATAAAAAAAAATAATAAATTTTATCGCCAAATTTGCCGTTAACTTGGCGATATGTCGCCAAATTGGCGACAAACACTTGGCGACTAAAAACTTGGCGATATTTCGCCAAGTGCTCGCGCTAATTCATATCACTTTTGTCTGCATTGAAATTAACACTGATTTACCCAATAAAAGGGGTAAAAACCCCCTTGGGGAAATTCGAATGCAACCCCAAGGGGAGGTGCACAAAAATAAGCCAAAAGAGAAAAAAAGAACAATTTTGGTGCTCACAGAAATCTTACCAAAGTTTAAAAGAAGAAGAAAGTTTTCTTTCCTAACTTCAAAAACAAAATAGAAATTTCGTGCATTATTCTTCACCATGATAATAAAAACAATAAACATCGACAAACATCAACCAGCAAATGATAAATTAAAAGCCAAACTCATTCACTCAAGCCATTTACTGCAATTTATATTGAAATAAAAAAAAGGAAATAAAATATGTTTTGCCAGACGATAAATTTAGAATGGTTTACTATCATGTTGTTTCTTTTTTGACCTCATTTGGTTAAACAATGTTTCCCTCTTCTACACAGCTCGTCAGATCGCCAAAATATCTCTAAACTCACAAAAATGGTACTAGTGCAGGAGCAACTGGTAAAATTTTAATTTCCGTGCGCTTTTTGGGATACAATTATGACAGTTGGTTTTTCTGAAAGGTATTGGCACCAGGAATACGAATTCGGATGTTGCCAACCCCAAAAATAGTGCAGGGGGGCGTAAGAGGGGGGGCAAAGTTTCTTCACTAAAATAATTGTATCTTCATTATTTCATGGCTTACAACCAGTTTTCAAAGCGTAAAATGCTTAAAACCACTTAATAATAACATTATAATGCATAAAAAGCTGAATTCAATTTGCTGACACGTGTTTCGGAGCTATTAAGAGCTCCTTTTTCACTTTTTAGGATGAGAGCTTATGAATGAAAATTCATCCGGCTGAAGGAGTTTTTTTCATTGAATAGAGGTGCCTTATTATCAAGCCCATCATTTAGACAACCAGGTGGGGGGGGGGGGGGGGGTCCGAATCCCCCCTTTAAAAAAAATGCAAATGCACATTTGTGTACGCATTTATCCTTCAGCACAGAGTATACATTGAATTTGCATTTTTGCCCCGGACTATAATCGTCCCCCTACCCTCCGGGGAGGGTGGGAGGGGGTTGAAAAATGAATGTTTTTATTTATTTATTTTTATTTTATTTCTTTTCTTTCTTTTTTTTTTTTGATCAAGGAGAGGGGTTCAATTGCCCCGCTAATCTGATAACTTGTTCCTCTTAAATAGCAATTTTTTTCGTCATTTTTCGCCCTCCACAATTTTTTGTAGCTTAAAGCACTGCTAAAGAAAGTTTTTACAGCCATAAATGTGCTTTAAATAATATAAACCAGAAATACTCATTGTGAGTGGGCTGAAATATACCTGAATTTTTAAGTTAAAAAAAATGAGAAAAAGACTTTTAAAGTGTATTCACTCAAATAATAATATAATGACAAGATTAATGAACCCAAATTTACCATGGACTGCTTAACATTGTGTTTGTTTCTGTTGCTGAGTGTAAAAAGTAATCTTAAACAAAATAAACATTTATTGAAATCAAAATGTTTTATTTTATTATACCCCACTATACATTTTCATCTGCCTTTATGTAAAAACAAAATAGTTAAATAAAAACATGAAAGTAGAACTATAATTACAAGAAACAACACACACTAGTCATTTGACAGTAGTATTTGAAAGAAAATTTAATAGATATATTTAAATCAACCCATGAATTATTAATCTTTCATATTCTTGATAGTTTTAAAAAGACATTGCTAGGAAGAATTTTAAAACAATAAATCAAATAAGAATAATATGTAATACAAATTAAAAATCAGTTTCATTGTCAGATTGATTTGAAATGCTCTCCTCATATCAGTTAAAACAGTGATTTTCATCATCTACATCCAAACATCCACACATGTCCGTGCATGGAAATCCGTTGCATTTGCACAGCAGTGTAGAACATTTATTTTTTTTTTGCATGAGCATTTTACCAGTTCTAGAATCGCCTGTGGAGCAGGTTCCATTCTGGTCATCTGGCTAACAGATCTGCTGTCTTGCATTTCCCTACCATAACCAGCATCCGGCTGTGGAATATTCGGACATGCAATGACATCATTTAGCCATATCATGGCCTGATAATGTGCTCTCATGATGGCATAGCGAAGAGCTGATTGTGTTGGTGGCATCTTCTTTAATTCGGCAATTTTCTTGAGAAATAACATTAACCGAACAGAGGCAACATCTGATTTAGAACAGTTTAGCAGGTAAATTTTGCAAACAAACTGTTCTAATGCACCAAAAATATCTTCAAATGGTGTAGAATTAAATCCTAAATTTGCAAAAGCT
Organism: Uloborus plumipes; assembly: GCA_038373865.1. Lineage (NCBI taxonomy): Eukaryota > Metazoa > Arthropoda > Arachnida > Araneae > Uloboridae > Uloborus > Uloborus plumipes. The sequence continues at coordinate 42,586 of JAXGGA010009825.1, forward strand.
TGCAAAATATTTTTATCAGACTGCTGCAAAGCTTGGTAGCTAATGCTAAATTAGAACACCATCGAGTGACCGCACTTGGTGCGGTACAACTCGTAATTTTTTTTAAGGCAGAGCTCGGGTATTAAGCAGCGCCCCTAAGCAAGGGCTAAGGCCGGATGACCAGAATGGAAACTGCTCCACAGGCGATTTTAGAACTGGTAAAACCCTCATACAAAAATAGTAAATGTTACACTGCTGTGCAAATGCTTACGTAACGGATTTCCATACACGGACATGTGTGAATGTTTGGACGTAGATGATGAAAATCACTGTTTTAAATTTTAACTGGTATGAGGAAAGCAATTCAGATGAATCTTGCTAATGAAACTGATTTTTAATTTGTATTATATATTATTATTATTTGACATATTGTTTTAAAATCCTTCCTTGCAATGTCTTTTTGAAACGATCAAGAATATGAAAGATTAATTCATGGGTTGATTTAAACATATCTATTACATTTTCTTTTAAATACTACTGTAAAATGACTAGTGTGTGTTGTTACTTGTAATTATAGTTCTACTTTCATGTTTTTATTTAACTATTTTGTTTTCACATAAATGCACATGAAAATGTATAGTGAGGTATAATAAAATAAAACATTTTGATTTCAATAAATGTTTAGTTTGTTTAAGATTATTTTTTACTCTCAGCAACAGAAACAAACACAATGTTAAGCAGTCCATGGTAAATTTGGATTCATTAATCTTGTCATTATATTATTATTTGATTTAATACGCTTTAAAAGTTTTTCTCTCATTTTTTTAACTTAAAAATTCAGGTATATTTCAGACCACTCACAATGAGTATTTCTGGTTTATATTATTTAAGGGGTTACAGTACCTTTCTAACAAATTTCTTTAATTTAAGTGAAAAAGTTAATTCTTTGAAATATTTGTTTCTGCACTTGTTTAACAATCAATAATTTATTTTCAAACATAAAAAATTTTGAAAACTTTTTTTGAAAATTTGAAAAATGTAAGAAAGTTTCAATTTTTTAAAAACCCAAAGGCTTTTTTGTTTCTGCACTAATTTCAAAATTTCTTTTTGCGAAATGATCACAAGGATTACCTCAACAAATCTGTGCATTCATTTTCTTATATTTTGATTAGAAAATATTTTGTGACCTTTTATGTAAAAAGTTCTTAGAAAATTTTGTTCTTCGAGGTTTAACAAACTCTAAAAATTTGTGTAATTTATAAAATGCTTATTCAATGCACAGTTTTGTTAAATATATTATCCTGAGTGCAAAAAATATTGCTTTAAAGTTATATCTTTAATAGAAAAAATTCCTTAGCATTTCCAGTAACATAGAAACACTAAAAACTGATCACCGAGAAAAAGCACTTTAAAGTTTGACTTTTCCCATTAGAACACACAGCATGCATGCCCTAAAGTCACTCATAACTTTTTAAATAAGTTAGCTAGAACAATGCTATTTTTCTCTAAGTGTTTTAAATAACTTTTACTTTTGAAATAAGCAATAAAATTGTTTTTGGTCTTTTGGTCATTTTTGAGGTACTGTAACCCCTTAAAGCACATTTGTGACTGTAAAAACTTCCTTTAGCAGTGCTTTAAACTACAAAAAATTGTGGAGGGCGAAAAATGACGAAAAAAATTGCTATTTAAGACGAACAAGTTATCAGATTAGCGGGGCAATTGAACCCCTCTCCCTGATCAAAAAAAAAAAAAAAAAAAAAAAAAAATGAAATAAAATAAAAATAAATAAATAAAAACATTCATTTTTCAACCCCCTCCCACCCGCCCCGGACGGGGGCAGGGGCGATTACAGTCCCGGGCAAAAGTGTAAATTCAATGTATACTATGTGTTGAAGGATAAATGCGTACACAAATGTGCATTTGCATTTTGTTTTTAAAAGGGGGGATGCAGACCCCCCCCCATGGTTGTCCAAATGATGGGCTTGATAATAAGGCACCTCTATTTAACGAAAAAAACACCTTCAGCCGGATGAATTTTCATTCATAAGTTCTCATCCTATAAACTGAAAGAGGAGCTCTTAATAGTTCTGAAACACGTGTCAGCAAATTGAATCCGGCTTTTTATGCATTATAATGTTATTATTAAGTGGTTTTTCGCATTTTATGCTTTGAAAACTGATTGTAAGCCATGAAATAATAAAGATATAATTATTTTAGTGAAGAAACTTTGCCCCCCCCCCTTACGCCCCCCTGCACTATTTTTGGGGGTGGCAACATCCGAATTCGTATTCCTGGTGCCAATACCTTTCAGAAAAACCAACTGTCGCAATTGTATCACAAAAAGCCCACGGAAAACCAGTTGCTCCCAGACTATACGCGTCAGTTTCTTCCTTCTCTACCTTTTTTAACCCATTAATGCCTAGCGTCCCTTTTTAGGGACGGTTCGAAAAGTGTGCCTGAATTTTCCAAAAATGAACATTTCAACCAAATAATTGCAGTCAATTATTACTTTGGTATTGCTTCAATTCTGTATTAACAGATTGCAGCACATAACCGCTGTAAAGTGTGATCTGTAGCCATTTGATTATGATCTTTATCAAAAATTACATCGTTCGCAATCTCAAGAACAAAAAGCTAAGTTTTTAAAGTTATTAACAAGTAAATCTATCTGTGTTTGATATATGTGCTACTTTGATCGATGTTTTAGTTTACCTTTTTTTGCAATTTTGTAAATTTTAAATTTTTTTAGGATTTTATAGCAATTTAAGAACGTCCCTAAAAAGGGACGCTAGGCACCAAAGGCTGCATTGTTTAACCGTTGCTGATTTCTTGCTTAGAATCTATAATTTATATCAAAGAAGTTAGTAAATGTTTTTAGACTGAAAAACAGATAATAATTGTCATTTTTAAAACTTATTTTATTTTCAAAATCTAATTAAATTAAATTAATTAATATATATAAACTTAATTATACAATGTTCTTAAATATTTTCTCTTCTTTTTTTTAATTACAAAAAATACTCAAGGTAAATTTTGAAAGAAAGCTATTTCAAAAATGTAATTCTTTAAAACACTAATTATTCCTTATATTTCATTACTTTTCCATTATGCATTTAGGTGTTTATTATTGTTTAGTCTGACTGTTGGGGGGAAGAAGCCCTAAGCTGTTTCAGAAGCTTAGCATTTCACCTTGATGGAAGAATTCAAGGATTGCATATGTGTCTGTTGTTTGGGAAAGGGGGGGGGGTTGCAGATTTAATTTCAGAATTCCCTGAGCATGCCAATTTTGATCTCTACTGTGAGAATTTATTTACTTCTCTTGCGCTCCTACGTGATTATTTGTCTCAGCAAGGTTTTGTGCAAGAATCGGATTAAAAAATGCTCATGAACTGAAGTTACGTTGTTCAAAAAAGAAAAGAGAGGAAGTTTTGAATAAATGTCGATGACAGGTAAAATAATATTACGTTGGTTCGGTGGAATAATAGCAATGTCATAACTATTGCATTGAATCTTCATGGAGTTTATCCTATTGTAAAGGCTAAGCGATTGTCCAACAGCGAAAAGAAAGTAATTGAAATTGATGAACCAAATATATATGGTTGCTCAATACAAACGTTGCATAGGGAAAAAGATCCCATGCATCAAATATCGGGAACTACCGGTTTTTGATCCACTCTAAAAAATGGTGGTAGCCGCTCTTCATTTTTATTTTAAAAGCTGCTGTACAACATGCATTGAGCTCAAGAGAGTTGAGTTAGGTATTATGGGGCTAGTTGTTATATTGTTTTAAATAAGACTCAGGTAAGATGTGCCCATTGAAGTAAAAGACCTTATCGGAATGCAGAAAATGTAATACGTAGGTTTGCAGAACAAATGTTTTGCTGACTTTCATACTCAACAACACCAATATTTCCTTGTTCTCGGAATCTACTTCCCAGTTTATGTTAATTGCTGTTTTTATTTTTTCTTATAAATTGTCATTTTCAATATTACATCGCAGGCAGAAAAAAAATTTTGGTAAAAAAGTATGTACCCTCTGGTGCCTAGCGTCCCTTTTTAGGGACGATTTTTCTTTCTTAAATAAAAAAATTATTTTTTACATGATAATTTTTTAACTGATATTCCTGTCCATTAAACACTATTTGTAACCAGTATACAAAGTATCGTTGAAAAATAAAATGTCAGGCATTAATGGGTTAAAGAAAGGACTCGATTTCTCATTTGATTGACAGGTGCCATCTTATCACGATTTTATTATATTTCATTTAACTAATTTTAATAAGGCTTGGAGTTTGGATTGCTACAAAAACAAATACATTTTTAAAATTATTAATGGAAAAAGAACGAAACAAATAAACGAAATAAAAACGTAACCATGGTAACAACATTAAAAGTTGATTTCCGTTGATAAAATAATTCATTTCATTTACCATTTTAGAATCGTTTGGCTTGCTTTACTGAAGATAAGCCTTGAATTCCGGATTCTAAAAACAATTGTTACAGCTCTCCTGATGATCGTAGAAACTTCGAAAAAACTTAATTTTGTGCAGAAAATTTCAAGCTTTCGAATGACATAAGACTTGAAAATGTGTATGAAATATTTCTTTCCTATTTTATCGAATTTCTGCTAAGAATTCGAATAGAAAAAGAACGAAATGGAATTTTCGAAAAATCGCTTCGAGGTGCAAAACTACATGCTACAAACTAATTTTGTGTCAAGTGGCATGAAAATCGACCGAACGGTTTGGGCGCTACGCGCGTAACAGACAGACAGACAGACAGACAGAAGGACAGAAAGAAAGAAAGACAAACCTTCAGCTTTATTATTAGTAGAGATACCTCAGGGATCAACGTAATTTTGAACAAGTTAAAAAATTGTGAAAATAAATATTGTTAAAGGAAAATAAGAAAGATACCATGAAAACTAAAATTGGTACTTACCGGAATAAGCGAACTATATCTGAAAAAAAAAGATCAAAATCATTAATTCAATGAAAAAAATGAATTCGCACCCGGGTCGTGTAAAAACACTATACACATGCAATTGCATATTTTTGCTTCTTTGGGGAATGTTAGTTGCACATACAAATAAATAAAAAAATTTCAATAAATGTCACCACGATTTTTAAGTGTTTTTTTAGATTTTCCCCTGAATTTTATTCCTGATGTATAGCTATCTTTTTGCTCTACGGATGAGTAAAAATTTGGCATTTTTGATCTCTTTTCTTAAATTTACACCAATAAAAAGTAATCTATTGCTGAAAAATCAATGTGAATCATTAGAATAGATTATACAAATGAAAAAAAAAGTACTGTTGCTAGATAATGCATGTAGAATTGGTCGTAATAATTATTTTTGAAGCAAAATTACAAAATAAAAATCAATTTTACAAACAATCCTGATACGATGTATTTTTTTCCCTTTCTTCCCGAATTCAGCACCAAAATTACATAAGGATAACTTATTACTCTCCTAGTTTTTTTTTTTTTTTTTAATATCACAGGTCTTTGTTATATATTTGGTATCGCTATTTAAAGATTATTGGACTGCTATTTATAATTGCAGCCATTTTGAATTTATCTTTAAAAAGAAACGTCTAGAAAGCAGTATCTTATCACGAAAAGAACTTTCAGGAAAGATAAGACTTAAAGCTTGAACAAATACAAGATAATTGTGAAGAATTTCAGGTAAAAATATAACGAACCTTTTTTTATTTCATCTTTTTTAACTTTCACTCTAAAAGTTTCATAGAAAAGTCGTAATTATTCTTTTTTGTATATCTCTTTTCTAAATTATGGTGGAAAATATGTTCACGCGGGGGTGGGGGGGGGGGGGAGCATTAAAATTCTTTCCAAGAAACAATACGATATTTCTGTACCTCAGAACCAGAACGACGTAAGTCCAAAAACAGCGATTATCCCCTTTTTGCTTAATTGTATATAGAATCTAACTCCACATCGACCCATTAAAACAGTATTCTATAAAACAAATTCCTTCACCATTATTTAGCAGCGTGAAAAGAGCGCGGGTCCCATCATTTGCATGTATTCGACAATTGTTTTCGCCCTCTACTGAAAAATGACGAAAATGGACTTACGTTAGTCTGGTTCTGAGGTACAGATTTTTTAAAAAATGTAATTCTTTTCAAATGAATAGCGATCGGAAGAGCACTGTAAAATATGTTTCTGAACTGGGCGCATTCATTTTTGCCCTCGTAATCCCGTTATCGAAATATGAGGTAAAGAGGATATATGAGGTACACAAAATATGAGGTATACGAAATATTTGGAATGTATAGATGAATGTCCTGCTTATGCACACGGTGAAATAGCATGAACAATTTCTCGCCAAGTCCCCTAAGAAATTGGCTTCTTAAAATTTCGTAAGATTTTAAGACCTCATATCTCGTGAATGGGCTGACGAGATGTACTTACGGATACATGCCCGTACTTTATCATTTGGCAAAATTTGAGTTCTATTCGGCGAATAGAGAATTTCCACCCTCCAAAAAAAAAAAAAAAAAGAAAGGAAAGAAAAAAAAAAAAAAAAAAAAACCCCAACAGGTTGCATGTATTTATAATTTTTAAATTTTGCATCTTGTGTTTAGGCATATTCTCACCGCTGATTTAGAACTTTTCTAACAACGGTTTTCTTGCAGACTAATGTTCGTTTTCGAACTTCACGCCTGGCAGCAACGATTGTTTTTGTTTGAAAAATAGGTTAAGGAGGCGCCCGCGCCCGTCCCGCTGCCTTCAGTTCACTTGTTACTTCCTTATTGAAAGTTGCTTTGCATCCCCCCCCCCCCCCATATTTTGAGAAAATCAGACGAGACCTGATGCATGCGTACATTCGAAGAAGGTCGCGAGATGAAATATCTTCCAATAAGTGTGTGTGTGTGTGTGTTTTTCCTGCGAAACAGACTGATCGATCAGTCTGTTTCCTTCATTATCAAAGAAATTCTGCATCTGAGGACCTCTACGAGCAAGGAAGATAAGAAATCGACAAAATTTTTGTGCACGAAATTGAAATAGTAGTATGCTCTTCTTAAATCATTTTGATAAAATCAGGAATATAATGTCTTAGTTTCCGATCACACGAATCACCTCTTTTACAGCCTCTTA